>LFYR01001680.1:386111-449601 GCA_001185155.1 Zostera marina | reverse complement strand
AAGAACTACCTAAGGAAGTACAACAAATTCTGAAGGAGTTTCCACTTATCTCCTTAAATAATTCAGCAGTATCACTACCACCTGAGAGAGAAATTGACCATAGAATAGACTTGATTCCGGGAGCATCTTTACCTAACCTGCCCCACTACAGATTAGGACCTAAAGAGGCTGAAATTCTTCAGAATCAAGTAGAACAACTACTAGTAGACGGTCTGATCAGAACGAGTTTAAGTCCTTGTGCCGTACCTGCACTCTTAGTCCCAAAGAAAAATGGAGAGTGGAGGATGTGTGGATAGTAGGGCGATAAACAAAATCACGGTGAAGTACAGATTTCCTATTCCAAGACTGGATGAGCTGTTGGAAGCCTTGGCTGGAGCTAAAAATTTTTCTAAAATGGACCTAAAGAGTGGATACCACCAAATCAGAGTTAGAGAAAGGGATCAATGGAAAACAGCTTTTAAAACCAGGCAAGGATTGTATGAATGGATGGTGATGCCATTTGGATTATCCAATGCACCATCAACTTTCATGAGATTGATGACTGAGGTACTGAAACCATTGTTGGGAAACTGCGTCGTGGTATATTTTGATGACATCTTAGTATTTAGCAAAAGCAAAGAAGCCCACATTAAAGATGTAAAATCAGTTTTCGGATTATTAGAGAAAAATCAGCTAAAATTAAATCTGAAAAAGTGTGATTTTTTTACGGAGGAACTGTGTTTTCTCGGATTTATCATTGGGATACATGGAATGAAAATGGATCCAAGGAAAACTGAAGCACTACAAAATTGGCCAGCACCTTCTTCAGTTACTGAGGTACGTAGTTTTATGGGTCTAGCCTCCTTTTATAGGAGATTTATAAAAAATTTCAGTTCAATAGCTAGCCCCATAACAGACTGTTTAAAGAAAGGGAAATTCAGATGGACAGAGGAGGCTTCAGTCAGTTTTCGAAAATTAAAAAATAAACTCCAAACAGCACCAGTATTGGCTCTTCCGGACTTTTCTAAAATTTTTGAAGTAGAATGTGATGCTAGCATTTCTGGAGTGGGCGCAGTACTAAGTCAGAGTGGTCATCCAGTAGCATTTCACAGTGAGAAACTCACTGCAAGCAAAAAAAATTGGACCACATACGAGCAAGAATTATACGCTGTTGTCAGAGCATGCAAGGTGTGGAAACCTTATTTAATTCAGAGAGAGTTTGTAGTCCTCACTGACCATATAGCATTGAAACAAATAAATGGGACTTCTGATACTAACAGAATGCATAGCAGATGGTTTTCCTTCTTACAAAGATTCGAATTTACAATAAAGCATAGATCTGGCGCAAGTAATAAGGTAGCTGATGCATTAAGCAGAAAAAATTCTTTATTAACAGTTCTAAGATTAGAGGTGGTAGCGTTTGATTGTCTAAAAGAATTATATCCTACTGATGAAGATTTCTCGAGAATTTGGGAGGAATGCCTTCAGAAAAAACATGAATGATCATAGAATCATAAAATGACAGCAATAAATTATGATCTCTGAAGATTAGATTTTCTTTTTCTCTAACAATATGAGGGTTCACTCTCTTAATGGTATGATCTGATTTTTGTGTAACCAGATCAGCAATAACACAAGAATTTTGATAGAAGGAAATGAATAATAGGTTTAAGGAAATGATTCAAATGTAAATGGAAAATAATGAATGCACACACAAGATAAAAAGGATATTTGATCTGCCTCAGCAAAAACGGGGTTCAGCCATGCCTACCTACTCCCCAGGAGTAATCTGATGTAGCACACAAAGGTGGCTTTAATTGTGCTCCTATCTCACATGGGAGCACAATTAACCTTCATTAGTTCCTGAGGTTCATCTCAAAGGTAGTCCCCCTCCTTTTGAGATGAACATTAATAAAGAATAAAAGGATACTGTTTTGTTTAAGTAGTACCACAGGCCCATCTTTGACTTATAAAAGATGGTATAAATAAAGAATAAAGACAAGCATGGAGGGTTTGATTACTTTTCTACTTTTCAAGGTATTTCTATCTCTCTCTCGTCTACTTTGTCTCAATTTTTTTCACTCGAAAAATTACGCACCACTCTCCCCTTTGGGGGCTACTATGGAATGCTATTGGGTGCTTGTCGTGTCATATATGGACGGAAAGAAAGAAAAGATATAGACAACACGTTAGAAGGCCTTTTGAGGTAGTCCTTAAGGAATTCATTAAAGACATCAGTCTCTCCTTTGATTCGGAGTATTACAAAAAGAGCTATTATCACCCTTTGGAGACATTTATGATGGAAGTATGGAAGACCAACCCCCCTGAGGCAGCGTATCTAGTTACTATATAACTAGACTACATAGCTAATGGAAGAGTGTCAATGGGCTTTTGTTCATTTCTTGTACTTCTGTTTTATTTCTATACTCTTTTTCTTTGTAAATTGGGCATTGCCCTTATTTTTAAATAAAAAAATTAATTGCTTCAAAAAAAAAATCACTCAGATTTGGTGGAATCCAGTAAAATATAAATTCTCATTTGCCTTGCATCATCAGTAGCTGATCTTTCATCTGATCAGCTACATCATAATCATAGAATCAGCCATGAAAGTCAGCACTAGTAAAAAGAACATATATTCATCCACCAAATATTATGGCGAAAAAATAGAACATATATTCATTATAAAAACAAATTTCAGGAAGGTTTTTTTCCAAGAAGCATACTCACATCCAAAATAAGGCAATAGTGCTCTTCATCATTCAGAAGTTTGGGGAGGGGTTTTTCCGGTAGATTTTTCGGCTACAAAAATGAATTAAATCATTTAAAAAACATCACATGTGTGCACAATAAATAGAAGAAAACAAATTTTATTTTTTAAAATAACATTACATCACTTTCTTCTTCCAAATCATCATTACTCAACTCAAACCCATTTTCCAATGCTCTCACTTTTCTTTCTTCTCTTTTTTCCTCTCTCTCTGGAAGCATTTTCTTTGCTCGGCATGCCTTAAGCCTGTCATAATAAGGTGAAACCCTCAAAAATCCAAGATTACAACATCTAGTCGTAGAATTATAGAAATATAAAACTACGGAGCAGAGTGTAGACAACTATCCAATAGGATTTCATAACAATTATAATAGTTGTGTGAAGAATAAAACATAATGACATAAATACCAATAAGATATAAATAAAACTTTTTGCATGGTATTGAGATTTGAGAAGGCTTCTCCAAAAAATAGAAGGGGTAAATACTCACAATTCTGATGATGTGCCAATAGGTTTGACTCCACAGAGGACACTGCCAGGTGGATCATCTAGCAACCTTGCTCTTTTAGAGAGAATGGGAATCGTCAACCTCTTTTTTATTGATATCTATTTAGGTAAAATAGGAGGAAAGGATCAGAAAAGGATTCAACGTAAACAATATAATAAACATGTGCAAGACAAATTTTTGGCCACCAATATCCGCGGAGTTCTCCATTTTTCTGCCAAGGCAGAGAAGATGTTGTCCATGAGAAAAACACAAATTAAGGCCAGAGAGGGATTCATCGGAATTTTATCCCTCCAAGTATACCAACTTGAGGGGATACACAGCTCACCAAGAGAGGTGGCCAGAACTTCCGGTAATGTATCGTGTATTTTAGGGGGACAGGAAAGCTAGTGAGATCTTCCCTACCAAGTTCCGCCCAGTTGATAGGTCACACGTCAAGGAGTTGAGGAGGAGCACCACTAACCTTGGAAGGATGGGATTCCGGTTATCACCGGGAAAGAGGGTCACTCATTGCTCTCACAAGAGAAACTCTCGATGAGTCTCTGACTACCTCCCAAGTTTTAAATTTCTAAATACTAAGGAAGTGATATCAGACCAGAATTTGTAGAGCCTCTTCATGTAAGATTCCCTAGCTGATGCTAAAAAAATTTCTGATCCCTAATGACTTGTGTGGTCTCATTAGGTGCCATGAGGCTGATCTCCTTCCATCCCATATGAATCTGTAGGATATTTACCTGTCCTTAATTATTAGTTATTACTTCTTGGGGAACAATGGTCTTATGGTCCCATTAATTCGGTAAGTAAATATACCAGCAAAAACTCAATTTACCAATTGTATTCTGCCTCCATAACTCTGTCATCTTCTCTTCCATCTAGACAGAGTGGCATGCAAAGATTGAATGAGCTTATGGCATTGACCAATGCTCTTCCTTTTCACAGAGATAATTAGGCCTGAATAGGTCAGAACTCAGAAGCAATGACTTAACATTGAATCCTTGGACAGCATGAATATGAGAGAGCACTTCAGAAGCCTTTGAGAAATAAGCATTGCTCTTATGTGAATTTACTTACATACCCAAGAAAGAAGAGAAGAAAACTAAAGGCTCCTTCACACCTCTCAAAGAATTATGGTTTGCCCTTCAGAAGATTAGCACATCATCTGCATATATCAATTTGAACATGCACATAGTGACGATGTGAGTTAAGGTTAGGGTTGTCCATTCACTGCTCTAGCATGCACACAGTGCTAATGTGAGTTGAGCTTAGGATTGTTCATTCACTTCTCTAGCATGACCATAGTCCTTTGTATATTTTTTAACAAAAAGCTTTTGCAACAACAACAAATATTTGTTGGAGTGATGACCTATTGATTTTCTATCAAAAAATCAAAAATAAAGATTAAAAAAAATACAAAATAATACAATCCCAAATTCATTGAGCATTTGATCAAATACAATTTTGTTAGTTAGGTACTTAGGTTGTGCACCTTCCCATTCATATTTTCCATTCGTAACGTTTCACAAACAGATGCAAATATTGTATCCACAAATTCCTCGAGCATTGCATTGTTGTAATAGATTCTAGCAAGCTTCAACTTGATTCTTCCATCAAGCCACCATGGTTTAGTATTAGTGGAAATATCATTGTTTATTGATTCTGTATGACAAAATATGTTATTGCTAATTTGTTATATTACCAAAACTCAGACACATGTTCATATTAT
Source organism: Zostera marina (assembly GCA_001185155.1). Lineage (NCBI taxonomy): Eukaryota > Viridiplantae > Streptophyta > Magnoliopsida > Alismatales > Zosteraceae > Zostera > Zostera marina. The sequence continues at coordinate 444,627 of LFYR01001680.1, read as the reverse complement.
CGTACAAATAAAACTAATACCTTTATCTAATGGAGGAGAAAGCAAAGTGATCGCTTCATCAATTCTTTCTTCTTGAACAAGAATTAATGAGAGAGAAATGCGAACATCAACATTATTCTTCATTATAGACAAAGCTGAAAATGAAATGGTAAAAGTGTAAACAAAAAATAAGCTTCGCATGAAATATTATCACAGTATCACTATGAAGACCCAAATGTTACCATAATACCAACTACCAAATATCAAGCTTGTAATGAATGTCCTTATTTTTTTGATGAAGATGAAATTTCATTAGAAATGGCCCTTGCCTAGTTTTACAATATAAACAAAACGCATAAAATAAAGCCCCGAAACAGATATGCACTACTTAGAGGTAGGCAGAATAATAAAATAGAAACCAGAAACTAAGTACTAACAGAACCATTGCCTAATGGCATTTGATTCAAATAAGCCCAAGTCAAGGTGACGATCTACTAAGTAAAGTGAGAACAAATTGATCCGGATAAGGATCAATCAAGGCTAATGTAGAGATAATGGAAGGAAATTAATCCAGGAACTGGAATCACCAGAGATTACAGAGATGAATAGATCTAGATCTTGATGAAGCAAGAGAGAATAAAATAAGTGTTACCTTTGTAATTAATTGGAAAAAGTTAAAAACACACCCCTTACTACTACTCCCCTTTTATATGTGATCCCCTACTAGTGGTCAATAGGGAATCAAGTCCGAAAAGGAGATTGGTGAAGGGTCGAAATGTTCTCTGTTTAACATTAACCCAATTAGATGTGGTCATGTGGCTAAATCACAGGGGCTTATCTTTGATCTCAAAACAGAGTTTGTAGTCCTTTATAACCTCAACGACTACCACATCCTCAGTTATAAAGTTTCCATCTCTCCACCTTCTATTCCTTTCTTGCCACAGGTGCCATGTAATTCAACCAAGTAGTGTCCAAACTCCATAGTAACCTCCAACAATTTGAGCCTAACAATATAGATCAGATGTAATCGATCGCATCCCCCAAGGCCCAATCTGATATCACCACTCTACGGTACCTGCAAATTCACATTTTTCCATACAATATATAGTTGGTGGATTCTGAGAAAGCTAGGAGTATGTGTCTAAAGAAAGGGCAGTTAAAGAAAATATGTCATATTGTTTCAGGATCCTGGTTGGTTACATAGAGCATGGTTAAAGAAAAGGGCAGTAATGGATGTCCTTAGCAGGCTACTAACAAAGAGTATTGAAGAAGGAAAAATTGACATCTATAGAAGGTGAATGGTGACATACATCTCCCACCTTATCTATGTAGATGACATTCCAATATTCCCTAAGGCAGTAGTAAGTAAGCCTGTAAATGGTATACCGAAATCCATATTCGAATCCGCATTCGAATTCGAATATGACTATCCGGATTCGGATTTGGGTACTTGAATTGAAATCCGGATTTTATTCGGTCGGATTCGGATATCCGGAAAATCCGCCGATAAAATCCAAATTCGTTTAAAAATTTCGGATTCGGATATTCGAATATCCGGATAAATATATAATAAATTAATATTATTATACTATTATATTAAATATTTATATTATAAATCATCTTAAACCTAATTACCTAAGTTATAATTATAAATCTTTATAACTTATTAACTTATAATTATTAAATCCTAACCCTAATCCTAACATTAACCCTAAAGTTATCTGGATTCGGATTATCCGGATAATTTATTCGGATTATCCAGATATCCGGATAATTTATCCAAATTCGGATTCAGATTTTCAAATCCGGATTTTATTCGGTCGGATTCGGATACCTGCATATCCGATCCGAATCCGACCGATATACAGGCTTAGTAGTAAAATCTTCAAAATCATTTAGGAGTCTCAATATTTTCTTCTAATTTTGGGAAAAAAGTTGTCTATTACTCCAAGTCCATACAAGATAACCAGCATACCATCAGCATTATGTGTTTGCCATCAGAGCCTATATCAACTATTTGCCTAGACATGGTTCGGAATGCGCCACCACCAGGAGCATTTGTGCAAAAACGTGCCTTTGCGTGTTTTTGCGTCTGTAGCATTTTCATAATTATTTAAAAAATTAGAAAAACTCGTGTATTTTTATATATCAACCTCTAAAATATGTTTGATGTTACACAGGCTGCAACTGCCTGGTCATCAAGTTCTCCGCACCCAAAGGGGAGAGTACTGGTTATACCAGGCCTCGTAAAAAAGTACGACCTGAAAATTAGTCTTCAGGCATTCTTCAATGATCTGAGGCCCGAAAGCTCAAGGAAGATCGGATATCGCAAACAAACCTTGAGCTTTGAGCTGGGCCAAGATCAAGTGTCTCGTCCACGTTTACAGTCGAAAGGGAGACGTATTGGAAGTTGAGCCACTTTAGGGAGCATCAACCAGAATACCGGTCGGCTGGATCGATCAACTGGAATCCTTGTCGGTTGACCTGAAAGAGGTCAACCTGCCTCCGGTTGGTGGTCGGTCCCTCCGACTACCTTCGGGATCGACCATCCGTCCACCCCTGATGTGATTAAAAGTTCTTTCAGTCTATCGAGAAAAACGATAAATAGAGGTGGGGATTGATCATTTAGACATAGAAGAGACCAACCTCTTTTCGTCTGAACAAAGGAGTGGAGCTTCTGATCGATCGATTGGTAAAACTCCTGCAATTACATGTTGACCAATCGACTGATTTGGTGACCAACCAGCAGATCGATTGGTCCGACATTGGTGAGGATTGCAGGTTCTTTCGAATTTTCTGTTCTCCTTCAAATCAACTTTGTCAGAGAGTCATCAGAGGTCTGTTCGAGGGTCGGCGGAAATTGGGCAAGAAATTGACCAGAGAGAGGAAGAATCAGGAGGAGAAGGATGGTCGTTTGCGATTTGAGATTTAGAAAGAGTCTAAATCGTGTAAGTGTTAATCAAGCGACGACTTGATTACCTCTATGATCAACACTCCCTCACAATGTTGGTGGCACTCGATTTACCTAGCTAGACGATTAGGAAATAAAGAAGAAAAGAGGAACACATATTTATAGAGGTTCCACATTTACACACAAGATGGTACACGTCCTTTCGCTCTGCTATGGTGATGGCTTTGCATTAATCAAATCACAATTAGGGTTAGAGTTACAGTGTAATTGATGCATAGCATCTTAGTTCTTTGTGTAATTCTGCAAATGACCTTTTTACCCCTAATACTGGAAGTATTAACAGAGGGCCTCAATTAAATGAGCACACCCCTGAACAGGCTCAAGCTTGGCTCGAGATGGCTCGAGCCATTGTGCTTCACCTTTGAAGCCAATTAACTCACATTGTGGAGGTTGTCCACTACACACAATGTGAGTATAAAAGACCAAGTGGACCCAAAGGAGGAGTTAGTTTTTTTGATATTAGTGAAGGTATTTCTCTCTCCCCGATTTTCTAGTTTCCTGTTTTTTTCTTTTCTCTATTCTCTTTATTTTCTTCCACCATTTCCGATCAGATCTGAATCCTTGGTGGATGCCTTGTTGATTCTTATCCCATTCCCGATTTAAGAAGTATTCCCAGATCTTCTTATCATCTCCCCATAGAACAGTCCTGTTCTATATTAGTAATGTAATTCATACTTCCAAATAGCGGCGATATAGCAGCCTGGCAGAGCATAGCGCTAGGCGCTATGTCCCAAGGTTCCAGATCCAGGACGGATCCTAATAGATCTTATCTAGATCCACCAAAAATTATAAATAAAAATTATTTATTTTAAAACCATATAATTTTTATAAATATATTTTTGCCAAAAAATTATACATTGATCCATAAAAAGAATTATATTCTTTTTAATATAAATTCCCCTCACTCTTAAGACTTCATGTTTGTTTTAGACAAAATGAATCTTCATTTATAGACCAACCTTATTTGTGTTTTTTGAATTCTATGGATGTGGGACTAAAAAAGTGTACATGTGTTAAATAAATTATAGAGTATTCTTTGTACTTTATAAATTATAGAGTTAATTGTGTTAAAATTAATTGAAAGGAGTTATTTACAATTATTTCAATAAGCAATTAATTACTAAGGGAGGTATAAGATAGATGAAGAATATTCCTCATGGTTCAAGATAATAACTATTGGGCTGATTGAGAAATGCATATGTTATCTAGGGCTTGACGACAATCTTAGGGCACGCCTTTCTAGATAACTGCTATATAAGATTCTGTTTTGATCCCTTGTAATTTTTTTATCACCAAGGGTAAAAGGAACCCAATCACCCTCGGGGAGTAGGCAAAGCGGAACTTCGTTAACAAAACAGAACATTCTGTTTTGTCTTGTGCAAAGTTTTTCATGCAACCATGCAGTCATGCGATGGCCCTGGTCGCATGACCGCATGGGGCGCCTAGGAGGTAGCCGGAGCTCGGCGGAGTTGGCGTTCGAGGTTCGCCGGAGGTCGTCGGAAGTGCACTAGTAGGTCGTCGGAGTTCGCCGAAAGTGATCTAGCAGGTGGTCGGAGGTTAAGGTGGCCGAAGGTGGAGGAAATGGACTAGAAATTGGAGAGAAAAAGGAAGAAAAGAGAAGAAATAGGAAAGAAAGAAAAACAGTCTAATTATTGATATATTACCTTATTTCGTAATTTACCTTATTATTGATATATTACCTTATCAATAGACAATAGTCCTATTTAGTAATTTACCTAATCAATTACAAAATAACATTAGTGGTGAAAAAAATAATAATAATGATTATAAAGACAATAAAATAAATCTATAGCGTTTATTTAATTTAAAGGGAGTACAATGCAATTTAAAATAATAAGTTCAAGTTATAAACTTATAACTACCGTCCGATCTAGGTTATTAAAATAGGTTGTATCTATCTCATCGCCGCTCTCCCTTCTTCCATTGCCGCTCTCCCTACCACATAACCCTTCTTCCATTGCGACGTTGCGAACGAAACAGCCAGAGCAGAGAAGATGATGCAAAGGCTTACCTACAGGAAGCGGCACAGCTATGCCACCAGAAATAGGGAAAAAAGATTTGGGTTAATGGGTTAGGCGGATCGGATCCGCTTAACCCGCTCCAGCGCATGAAGGCAAACGCATGGTCGCATGAAAAAGCTTGGTCTTGTGTGTGTGTTTTTGAATTACTTATTTATTTTATTTCTTTACTTCTACCACACAATTCTGGTGAGATTACAGATCTGATTACACATTTTCAGATCTGTACAAGTTTGCGAGAGCCACCAGAATAAAGAATCGTGTGAGGAAGAGAGCCACCATTTTTTGTAAGATCGAGAGAGAGAGAACCTGATCTGCAGAGATCAGATCTGTTCTTGACCAAAGGAACTTACAATAAACTGGATGTTAATGTAATTTTTTCAAAGTTAAGACTAAAGACACGTCATAATATTTTTTATTTACTAAAAAGTCACAATAGAAAACATACCCTTATAGTAGAACGGAATGGCTTTTTTATGCTCGTTGAGAGATAAATAGCATTTAGAAATATTCAGCTGCAAAAATGCCTACAAAAACAAAGGTTTGTAAGTGAAAAGAACTAAGAATGAGAAAGATGTGTAAAAGAAATAATCTAAGATAAATTAATTAACATAGACATCATGAAAAATGAAAGGAGTTACAAATTATGTATCGTACCTGGTCATAAGAAGTTCCTTCTAACAAAAAATAATACTTTAGGGCTGACTCATAAAGTCCAAGTTTAAAAAATAAATTAGCAGCTTCAAGAACCAAAGAACCATTATCTTTAAGAGGCTCCTTCCAAAGACTCTCTAAAATAAACTGGATACAATTAAGAATGATCAAAAGGAAGAATTGCATAAAAGCACACACCCAATCAAGTATACGAGTTTAAATCAATCAATAGAAAAAACTTGCTTAACGATAAAAGAATGAATGATAAACCAATCTGTCTAGTAAAATCAAATAACTTAGATACTAAAATAGGATGTCGCAGATCAGAATAAAATATGAAGTGGGCACTGCCCAATTTTACAATAAAATAAAAGTCCTTTACAGTTATACTCCAATCTACATATTGAGTAGAAACCTCTAGGATTAAGATAAGTACCATGCCTTAATAGCATTAATTTCCAATGTTCCCATGTCAAGAGGATTGATTGGGTTAATGGCATTAATTTCTGCGAATTTATCTCAACCAAGGATTGGTAGAATTATTTGGAAGTATATCATGTTGATAGACATGTTAATGACTGGATGTCCTTTGTAGCTTCTTGTATGATTAATTATGGTGGCTTCAGTGTGTAACCATCTCCTGTCATATGCTCCAAGAAGTAACTTCCAAGATTGTCCATAACAATCTCCAACAGTTTAAAGTTTAAACTTTGAACCCTTCCTAGGACTTTGAATGACCTCCAAAACACATCACCCTAATATCACTTCCAGTAAGTAGGGGGGAGGAGCAAAATATGTTGAATTACTTTTGACTCAAACATTTATCCCATTTTTTACATGAAATGTTGATGAGACTCATAACTCTTAAGTTCAGTATGACTTGAAATGTTGAGGTTTAATGTAATTGGGAGTTATAAGTATGGAGACTGTTTTATTGGTATTTAATTGGCCAATTAAATGGTCGGTTACAAGGCCAATTAAAGTCATTATTTTGGGAATGACCCAAAATAATCCCTATAAATAGCTACTCTTATATTAAACTTAAATATAAGTTGTGTGAGTTGTAATAGGGCTTAGACACCATCATTCTAGTGCACTATCGTGGACGTACACCATCATTGGGTGAAACCACGTACAAATTCTTGTGTCCTTTTATTTTTCCCTGCTCTTTCTTTATTCTGTTGATCACTCTTATTCTCAACAAGAATCTTAACCTCATTTTCGCAAGAAGATCACTCTGATCTTAAGAAGCGCTTAACAGATTTTACATCTGTCAAGGAGTGGTCATTAGATCACTGTCAACTGGTATCAGAGATTCGTTCGAAGATCAAGTGAGGCTGAGATGGGAGACGATGAAGAAATCAGAATCAAGAAACTTGATGGGAAGGATTTCAGGTATTGGTTAATACAGATTACAGACTATCTATATCAAAGGAAGCTCTATCGGCCTTTGAAGGGAGGGAAACCAGAGTCAATGTTTGATGAAGATTGGGAAGAGATGGACAGGACTACTCTCGGGGTAGTGTCGTAGTGAGGCTCAGTCTGAGCAGATCTGTCACCTTGGCGTGTGCTGATGAGACCACCACTGCTGGTCTGATCACCAAACTAAAGAGCATGTATGAAAAACCATCCGGCCAAAATCAAGTTTATCTTCTCAGGAAGTTGTTTAACCTACTGTTGAAGGAAGGAGAATCGATCATTGAGCACATCAACATCTTCATTGCACTGATTGGCCAGCTATCCTCCATAAATATTATTTTTGAAGACAAGTTGCAAGCCTTGACGTTACTATCATCATTACCAAACAGTTGGTCTGGATTAATTACATCTTTGAGCACTTCTATGGCCAAAGATGAATTAAAACTGGATGATGTAAAAGACTTATTGTTGGGTGAAGATATGAGGAGGAAAAATAGACAATCTGGATCTGGAGGAAGTGGTGGGTCTGCACTGCTGACTGAGTCTTCTCATAGGGGGAGGACTGCTTCTAGATCAAAGAAGAACAGTGGCAGATCTAAGTCCAGAGCAAGCAACAAGGTAATGTGCTGGAACTATGGCAATAATGGGCATTACAAAAGGGATTGTAAAGCTCTAAGAAAAGTGGATAAAGGGAAGGAAAAAAGAAAAGGAGAATATAACTTTGAGTAGCTGCTCAGAAAATTCAGATGATGGCATTTTAGTTTGTTGTGTTGTTTCAGATGTTGAGTCTTGGGTGCTGGCCTCTGGAGCTTCTTTCCACTCAACAATTCAGAAAAGTCAATTGAAGAATTATCACACAACAGAGCTCAAGAGAGTCTACTTGGTAGATGGGTCTCCACTTGAAGTGCTTGGTAGAGGTGATGTTCATATCAGGACTAAGCTTGGCTTGTAGGTATTGAAAGATGTCAGATACATTCCAGGATTGACAAGGCAGCTGATCTCAGTTAGCCAGTTGGACAAGGAAGGGTATCAAACGAAATTTTCCAATAACTCATGGAGAGTCTCAAAGGGTGTGAGAGTGGTGGCAAAAGGATCAAAAACAGGTACTCTCTATCTTATACCTTCAGAAGAAAATACTAACAATGATCTGATCGCTTCAGCAAATAAGGAAGAAGACTCCACTCTATGGCACATGAGAATGGGTCATATAAGCGAGAAGGGCCTGAAAATATCGCAATCTGCTGGGAAATTTCCAAAGTTGAAGACTGTCAACTTGAAAGTATGTGAAGAGTGCATTTTTGGGAAGCAAAAGGCAGTCAATTTTTCTAAGAAAAAAAAGGAACCTAAGAAGAAAAACTTGGAGTTGGTACATTCTGATGTTTGGGGGCCAGCATCTGTTCAATCACTAGGAGGAGCAAGGTACTTTGTGACTTTCATTGATGATCACAGCAGAAAGGTGTGGGTGTACTGCATCAAGCACAAGTCAGATGTGTTTTCAACTTTCAAGAGGTGGAAACAAGAAGTAGAAAATCAGACTGGTGTGCGTATCAAGTGCTTGAGATCAGATAATGAAGGGGAATATGAGAGTGCTGAGTTCAAGGCTTTCTGTGAAGAAAAGGGTATAGTGAGGCAAAGAACAGTGGCAAGGACACCTCAGCAAAATGGGGTTGCTGAAAGAATGAATCAAACACTCTTTCTGAGGGCTAGGAGTATGCTGGTACATTCTGGATTGCCAAAGACCTTTTGGGCAGAAGCTATAAATACAGCTGCATACTTAATCAATAGAAGTCCTTCAGTCCCACTGCAGTTTAAACTTCCACAAGAGGTGTGGAGTGGTGAAGAAGTTACATTGGATCATTTGAAGGTGTTTGGGTGTGCTGCCTATGTGCTCAAACCTAAAGAGGGGAGAGATAAGTTGGAACCAAGGTCTGCAAAGACATATTTTTTGGGGTACGGGGGAAACTCATTTGGCTATAAGTGTTGGAACACTAAGACTAAGGAGCTTATCAGGGCCAAGGATATAGTGTTTGTAGAGACTAATTTATACAAACACAGAGCTAGCAACTCTTCTGAATCCAGTGAGGTTTCAGATCTGGAATTTACATCTCTAAAGAGTTTTTCTGATTAGCAGTGGTTATAAAAACCCTGATGTGGCTAAAGAAAAAGTTGGAGATGAATCTGTCAATGAAGATGATTATGAAGACAACAGAGATGATAAAGTGGGAGCTGATTCTGATGAGAATAGAGATGAACAATCAGAACCAGAATCTGAACAATCAGAGGACACTTCACACTATGTCAGGAGATCACAAAGGCCTACAAAGAAGTCAGATAGATTTGGATTTCCAACTGTTAATCACATTCTACTTACAGATGATGATGAACCAGAAAATTATAAGGAAGCCTTGAAACATGGTGATTCATAATAGTGGGAGTTGGCTATGAAAGACGAGTTAAAATCCCTTATTGAAAATGGAACTTGGAGACTAACTACTCTACCTCAAGGAAAGAAAACACTCCACGACAAATGGGTATTCAGGCTGAAGGAGGAAGCCAATGGCAGAAAAAAGTTCAAAGCAAGACTTGTTGTCAAGGGTTTTCAACAGGTACAAAATTTAGATTACTCTGAAGTATTTTCTCCTGTTGTTAAGATGGCCACTGTTAGGGTCTTGCGTAGTAGTGGCTGCCAAAAATCTGTTTCTAGAACAAATGGATGTTAAAACACGTGTTAAATAAATACTCTATAACACATGTACACTTTATTTAGTCCCACATTCATAAAAAGTACAAATAATATTTTATAATTTATTTAACTACACTTTTTTAGTCCCACATCGATAGAATTCAAAAAACACAAAGAAAGTTGGTCTATAAATAAAGATTCATTTTGTCTAAAACAAATATGAAGTCTTAAGAGTGGGAGGAGCTTTTCTTAAAAATAATATAGTTCTTTTCATGGACCAATGTATAAATTTTTGGCCTTAGTGAATTATTGAAAAAAATTACGAAAATACCCCTACCGGTTAACCGGTCAGCCAGAACCGGTTACCGATTAATCGGTTTTTAAACCTTGGTAATAGGGCTTAGACACCATTATTCTAATGCACTATCGTGGACGTACACCATCATTGGGTGGAACCACGTAAAAATTCTTGTGTCCTTTTATTTTTCCCTGCTCTTTCTTTATTCTGTTGATCACTCTTATTCTCAACAAGAATCTCAACCTCATTTTCGCAAGAAGATCACTCTGATCTTAGGAAGCGCTTAACAGATTTTATATCTGTCAAGGAGTGATCATTAGATCACTGTCATGAAACCCATAGACGGAGGTCATTAACAATTTCATTGAGCACATTTCTTAGAATTTTGGAGGAGGAAACTAAGTCTTGGGAATCTGGGATCAATGCCTCACATAAGCAGAGTTTGCATTTAATTCTTCTCTGAATCATACAATCACTGTGGCACCATTTGTTACAGTCTACGATCTTCTTCTCCGCAATGTCATGAACCTTTTAGATAAGTTAACAAATTTGGATAATGTAGATTTTTTTTAATAAATTTGAAAGTTCATTAGAAATGAAGTGAACCTTGCCCAAATAAAATAAAACCCCTTACACACAATCACTGCACAGGGACAGACAATGTCCTCTAGAGGAAGAGAGTAGAAGAAAAACATAACATAATTCAGAAAATACATACTAACTCAACCATTGAATAATTGCATTCGATTCTAGCAAACCCAAGTCAGGAGGCTTAGCCTTGACCTCAAAAAAGGCCTTACATTCCTTCATAACCTCAGTCACAACCAAATTCGCAGATCTAAAGCAACCAGTTTTCCACGTGTTATTCCTCTCCTGCCACAAGTGCCAAGAGTTATTCCTCCAAGTAGTATCCAGAGCAAACTTTTACATGCGGCCAAGGCATTCGTGCGATGATTCTGGTCGCATGAATGCCTACGTAACCTAGGCGTCACCTAAAACAAGGTAGAAATTTTGCGGAATTTCCCCTGTATTTTTTTTAATATTACTATAAATACTTGTATTTTCAGAAATATTAATAGAATATATATAGAATCATTAGAATGAAATATAAGTCTGACTGAACTTGTGTCGAAGAAGTAGCATCCTGGTTTCTGATCCAAGTACAGCCTCTCCAACTTTTTCCACATAAACGCCGACGTGGTCATAGAAGCTATTTTCGGCTGGATCGTTGTAGAAACAACCGATAGGATCCAACTCATGATGAGTTGATCCTGCTGTTCTTGGACGGAGTCGGGTGTCAGAGTCACGTTCCCTTCTACATAGGGAACGATGCGTAATCCCTTGAGCGTAGCAACGAATGTGGCCTTCGAACTGAAGAAGTTGTCGCCAATTAACGTGACGCATTTGGGAGCCTTTGTCTTCACGTCAGTGTGAGAAGACGAGGACGAATTCTCTCGGTTCTTTCATTCTTGCAGCGGAAGACTGGTCGGATTGATCAGAGGATCGTTCCGACGATGATACCATGATAATGTTTAGTGAGTATAGTGTTGGCTACCTAACAGAGAATGGTATGAACCGTGATTCACTCCATGAGGGCAATGCCCAATATAAAGGAATTACAAAGTAGATCTCAACTACCTTAGGTAGTGGATCACCAAACATAAAGTAAAGCTAGCTAGTTATTTACCGAAATAGCCTAACTATATCTAATCGTAATTATTACTTAATTACTTATTAACAAAATCGGGATCGAGTTCTATAATTTTAGATGTTCTCGGGTTTTGACTCGAACCCGATTTCAAAACTCGGGTTCGGGTCAGGGCAAACCCGACCCATGTTCATTCCTAATACACATAAAAATGGTTCCAGATGCGTGCACATATGCGCAGATGGCGACCTCCCAGGGAGATGCGCCTGAATTAAAATAGGCCAAAAAAATTTATTTTAAGACCAAAAATTTATTTTTATGCCAAAATTTATACATTGGTCCATGCGCAGATTTATTGGCATTATAATTCAAAGAATCACCAAAGAATAAATTATTGTTATAGAGTATTCTTTGTACTTTTTGAATTCTATCAATGTGGGACTAAATAAAGTGTACATGTGTTAAATAAATTATAATGTTACATGCACTTTTTATATCCTATCAATATAAGACTAAATAAAGTGTACATGTGTTAAATAAATTATAGTGTTACAATGAATTATAGGGTATTATAATAATTAATAAATATATGTATTATGATAATTTTTCTATCTAATATATTTTTAACTAAAAAATTTAATTGATTATTTTATTGGCATGCCTATATTTTAAGATTGATATATAAAAAATATATGAATTTCCTTAAGTTTTATATATATTTACGAAAAAGTGGTGGCGCATCCGGAATCATGCACTAAAATATCCAAGAAAAAAAAATTAAAAAAAATAGGTTGGCCGGATTCCGGCCTGTTTTGGCTAAAATCCGGCCAACCTATTTAGATAGTTTCTGAAATTTGGTGGTAATACCTATAAGGTATTACATTACAAAAAATAAAAATAAACGAGAATGGCCGGAATCCGACAAAATAGACCGGATTCCGGCCAAGTTTGTTTTCTTTTTTAGATGGTACAAGGAAGGGGGAAATGACCAAAAAATGAAGAAGACCTTACTTCAAGTAGGCGAGCAGAATGGGAGGAGAAAAACGGCCGAAGGTGAAATCTCCGACAAGGTCAGCGGCGGCTCCGGCGAGGTCTAGGGTTTTTTTAAAGAGATGAGAAAGAGAGAGAAAATAATCTAAGGTTTTAAAAAAAGGGTATTGGATTTAAATAGTTTTATATTAAAAGAGGGGTAATAAGGGAAAGAAAACAAATTTAAGTTCTTTTAAAGGGTTGGTGGATTACCCACCAACCCAACACACCTATCCGGCCAAAAAAAGCTCTGGAAAAAACACCCCACAATAGCGTTTTTTTACGCTAAAGTGCTGCTTTTAAAACCATGCCAGTGAGGCATAATTCGTGTGAGAAGAGAGATTGAGAGCCACCTTAGATCAGTGAGGGAGTGTTTCGTTTCGAATCAAATCAGAAAGAGAAGCAATCGCTTAACTGCTTATCATTTATATCCTTCCATTTGAATTTTCTACTCTGGTGGATTCTGGTCACTCTTATTTGATGGATTCCCAATTCATTTGTTCTATTATCCTCAAGCTATTCCTCTTGGACAATCCACTCAAATCGACAGAGATCTCTTTACTCTCAAAGTTCTCTGAAGTTACCCAATCTCCCAATCTATTGTGCCTTATATTAACAGCTACATTACTATGATAATCTAGATTTTTTTTTGTAAATGGTGAATTTATCAACTTCTCTCTCGGTTGGCTGGTTCAAAGCTTAATTGTCTATTGAAGAGAAACTGCTAATCTATATAAACTTATATACATAATGCAAAAATAATGATAGGAGACTGCAAGATTACCTCTGATTCTTTCATATTCCCAAGATACGCATGGCAAACTCCAGCCTTGACTTTTAAATATAATGGGATTTCGTTCTTTGAGGATATACGAGAAGAGATAAGCTCAAAAATTTCTAGTGCTTTGACATGTGAATCATTTTCTATGTGCAAAGACATGAGAAGACTAACAATGATGAGATCATTTTTAGATAAAAAATTACTCAGATAATTCTCCAAAATATCAATAGCCCTTTCAACTTGACCACACCTTCGATACATCTGAAAATAACAGAAGAAGATTAATCAAGCTCCATCCATAACACAAAGAAAAATCAAATTTCAAGCAAACCAAATAATTCAAAATAGTACACCAGAATTACTAAATCCATGATTACACTTTTTTTTTATGAATTAAAGATTTCATTGCTGAAAATAAGAGTGGGGCATTGCCCGAAGATTACAAATGTAGGGAAATGCAAAAACAATAGAAATGTAAAAACATTGTCAAAAAGGTTGGACTCTTATAAGAATATAGCTTGAGTTTCAATCTGTGAAAAAATACTCTTTTTGTAAGGGGTGGAATCATAAGCATGGTTCTGGATGCGCGCGTACTATGAGCGCTTATGCGCCATTGCGCATCCAAAGGGAGATGCGTCTGGCGCATTTCCCTTAGCCGAATCAGGGTCGGATCCAGACCGATCCTACCCGGATCCGACCCTGAATTAAATAAAAAACATGTCAAAAATTTATACATTAGTCCATGAAAAGAGCTATATTATTTTCAATACAAACTCCTCCCACTCTTAAGACTTCATGTTTGTTTTAGACAAAATGAATTTTTATTTATAGACCAACCTTCTTTGTGCTTTTTGAATTCTATCAATATGAAACTAAAAAAGTGTAGTTAAATAGATTATAAAGTATTCTTTGTATTTTTTGAATTCTATCAATGTAGGACTAAATAAAGTGTACATGTGTTAAATAAATTATTGTTACAAAGTATTTTTTGTACTTTTTGAATTCTATCAATGTGGGACTAAATAAAGTATACATGTGTTAAATAAATTATAGTGTTCTATGTGCTTTTTATATCCTATCAATATAGGACTAAATAAAGTGTACATGTGTTAAATAAATTATAGTGTTACAATGAATTATAGAATGTTATAATAATTAATAAATTATTAAATATATGTATTATAATAATTTTTTTATCCAATATATTTTTACCTACAAAATTTAATTGATTATTTTATTGACATGCCTATATTTTAGGATTGATATATAAAAAATATATGAATTTCTCTTATTTTTATATGTTTACGAAAATGCCACAGGCGCGAAAGCTCAAATGCTCTAGGTGGTGGCGCATCCCGAACCTTGGGCACATCACCCTTAGCCAGATCCGGGTTGAACCCTGGCAAATCTTATCCAGATCCGGTCTGATTTAATTCGTTTAAATCAGGCCTGTTGGGTCTGAATCAAAAAAAATGACCCAAAACTAACTCTGGCCTTATAAATTTTTGGAGTAATGGCAGTTAAAGAAGAGATGTTATGATGTCTCTTCCTCCTGCTCTAGGTGGTGATGCATCCCGAACCTTGGGCACATCACCCTTAGCCAGATCCGAGTTGAACCCTGGCAAATCTTATCCAGATCCGGTCTGATTTAATTCGTTTAAATCAGGCCTGTTGAGTCTGAATCGAAAAAATGACCCAAAACTAACTCTGGCCTTCTAAATTTTTGGAGTAATGGTAGTTAAAGAAGAGATATTATAATGTTTCTTCCTCCTGCCCACAAAGGGGGGAGATTGTATCTATTAGTGATATTAAATAAGGCTATTTGTTTTCATTTGTTTGTAATTACAATTTAGCCCTTATAATACTAATTGTAATTAGTTAGTGTAGATTAGATCTTAACTGAATTCAGTTAAGATCTAATATTAAACTCAAGTGTATATAAACACATCTAATATATGTTTAGAGGGGTCGATCGCTTGATTCCCCCATTTCCTATCTTTCCAGTTTCACTCATATATATGGGTGAATCACTGATAGTTTGGTGTTCTCAGAGACAATCTACAATGTCTAGGTCCAACACTGAGTCAGAATTCAGGGCAATCACAGCTACCACTGCAGAAGTTGAATAGGTATCTAATTTGCTGATAGAGATGGGAGTGAAAGTAGATACACCACATAAATTGTCGTGTGACAACTTGGGAGCAACTCAACTAGTTGCAAACCCCGTGTTCCACACTAAAATCAAGCATGCTGCAATTGATTTCAATTTTGTACGGGAGGGGATGAAGAAGAAGGCTATTCAAGTAATTCATATTCCAAATACCATGCAACGAGCTGATACACTAACTAAGGCATTAAAGCCAGCATCATTCATGGAGCTAAGAGCCAACCTCATCGGCTACCACAGATGAGCTTGAGGGGGACTATTAGTGATATTAAATAAGGCTATTTGTTTGTAATTACAATTTAGCCCTTATAATACTAATTGTAATTAGTTAGTGTAGATTAGATCTTAACTGAATTCAGTTAAGATCTAATATTAAACTCAAGTGTATATAAACACATCTAATATATGTTTAGAGGGGTCGATCGCTTGATTCCCCCATTTCCTATCTTTCCAGTTTCACTCATTGTATCAAGGTTGATACTTGATAGCCCATCCTTGTATCCTAGTGAGGGTGTTGAGACTTTTGACCTTGACTCTCCATAAGAACATGGGGAATTTAGGAGGCATTATAGACCAGACCTGAATTTATGTCTTGGATAATTTCCTTGTCTTAGTATTTCTGAGTGTTTGGAGGTGGATATTTGGGTTGTTCTACAATTGTTTAAGCATTCTATAAAGACCCTATTATGCCTTTGTTTGCCAAAATTATTTTACACATATGAGAGTCTATAGTGGGTTTACACTCTATAGTCTCTATCACTTCCTACTAGACTTATCCCCTTAATGTATCTAGCTTTTATCCATTCTGCAAGAATGGAGTTGTTTGAGTTCAAGCATTTCTCTGCTCTTTTAACCATTGGGTGGCATTTGTAGCAAAGAAATCTATCACCCCAATGCTTTTTCATGCGACGCCTATAGGCGTTTGCCTTTATGCGTTGGAGCGAGTTAGGCGGATCCGGGCCGGATCCGGGCCGGATCTGCCTAACCCAAAAGCCCATTTAACTTAAGTTAAATAGAGGGTAAGGGTTTAAAAAACCCTAACTCTTATTTCTTTCCTTATTTCTTCTCTTTTCTTCCGTTCTCTCCCACATTTGAACCCCAAACCCTAAATTTCCAGCCCATCTCCTCCACCCATTTTCTCCGGACATCTACTAGGAAACCTCCAACCACCTACTAGGGACCCTCCGGCGACCAGCAAGCAACCTCCAGCGACCTGCAGGGCGAGCTCCGGCCATCGTCGACCTAACCCAATAGCCCATTTAAGGCCCATTTAAATAAGAGGGTAAGGATTTTAAAAACCCTAATTCCTCTTTTCTTTCTTCTTTCTTCCCCTTTTCTTCCCTTCCCTCCCACCTTTGAACCCTAAACCCTAGATTTTCAAATCATCTCCCCACCCATTTTCTTCGGCCATCTTCAAGGGAGACTCCGGTCACCACAAGGGAAGACTCCAGCGACCTCCAGGCGTGCTCCGGCGACCTCCAGGCAGCTCCGGACATCGTCGACCTAGGTAATTTTTGGCCCAAATTTTTTTCCCTATTTTTCCTATGTGCCCCCTATCTATCCAGACCTATATCTCACTCCGGACAGCCATAAATCGCACTCCGGCAGGCTCTTAAAGAACAATCCGGCGAGCTCTTAAAGAAAAGTCCGGCGAGCTTTTAAAGAACACTTCGGACAGCAATTAATTCCTCTTTGTCCAGCCACATTAAAATCACTCCGGGAGGCAATTTGACATTAGATTTTGAAGGAAAAAATCTAAAATTAAAATCGTAAATTTATTTTACAATTTACATACCTAAAATCTAACTTAGATTGTTGGCTTGTATTTATTTTAAAAAAATTCAGAAATGTCGGATGATGAAGAATACGTTCCTCCATCAAATGAAGAACAAGTAGAGGAGGAGGTAGTCAAGTGGCACTCTTCGTTTTCAGAAGAGATCATTAATAGCAAGGCGAACCGACCGAAATCCGATGATCCCGGATGGAAATACGGTTTCATGGAAGATCGATCGAATCAAAACAATATTCGATGTCTTCTATGTAACTTTCTTTCCAAGGGTGGAATAGGTCGGTTGAAGGGTCATCTGACGGGATGAGACAAAAACTGTGTGAAATGTCCGAATGCTCCTAGATTTGTCTCAAGAGAAATTATGGCCTATGTTGCCAAGAAGAAATTAGCGGCTAGCAAACGCAAGGGCAAGCTGCCATTTGTTCCAGAGGTTGATATCGTCGATTTAGATGACCCTAACAATGAGTGACCATTGAAGAGGAAGTTGACGGTCTCCAGTTTCGTTTCATCGTCTCCAACCTCCTCCGAACTTGGTCCGTTACATCTGAAGAAAGGGGAAACTATTCATGATATCGTCCGGAAAAGGAAGATCGAGAAACAAAAATCCGTCGTTGAACTTGCCAAAAAAGAAGATAAGGCAATGGTCGATAAAATCTTCTTAGTTTGGATGTACAAAGTTGCAATGCCATTCAACCAAGCCCAAGATATTGAATGTGAAGCGACTTGTGAAGCCATCGGACGATATGGTCCGGCATACAGGCCTCCAAATATGCGACAGTTGCGAGAGTCTCTTCTAGAAGAACATGTGGGTGACATTGATTCGATGAGAGCCAGACACGAGATTAAATGGAAAACAAATGGTTGTACTTTATTGTCTGATGGATGGACGGACGCTAGAGGAAGAAACATCAACTTCTTGATGAATTCGACCGAAGGATCTTTTTATCTGTATTCCATAGACATGACACATGAACGGAAGACAACTTCTTACATTGCAAAGACATTAGATCAAGCAATGCAAGTCATCGGTTCGAGTAATGTGGTACAGATATGTACAGATAATGCGGCGAACTATGTTAGTGTCGGAGAAATATTGATGAACAAATACGACCATTTATTCTGGACACCGCGCGTAGCTCATTGCATGGATCTGATTTTGGACTTTGGAGGACATTGGGAAACTGGCCAAGTACAAGAAGATGATTGTTGGTGGTCGCAAGATAGCGACCTACATCTATGTCCATGACGTTCTCCATAGTATTTTCTTGACCGCATCAGGTGGGAAAGAGTTAGTGAGATGCGGAGTCACAAGATTCGCAACTTCTTTTCTCACATTACAGAGTCTGAAAGAACAGAGGGATAATTTGAAGAAGATTGATTGGCTCCCTAGGCTAATGTGACTTGTGGAACTGAAGTTCAAAAATTAATCTGGAACAACTCTTTCTAGTTGAGCTTATATGAGTGTCTGGCCATTTCTGAACCGCTAGTGAGGTTGATGAGAATAGTCGACCAAGATGAACAACCATGCATGGGCCGAGTTCTGAATGACTTGAAGAGTGCAAGGAAACACACTAGAGATATGTTGGTAAACAAGAATCTGTCATTGCTAACCCAAATTGACAAGATCTTTGATAAGCGTTGGGAGAAGCATTTCAGCAAACCTATCTTTGGTGTCGGTGCCTTTCTCAACCCCAACGTTTTCTATCGTCTATCAGAATTTGCTGATGAGTAAGTAATTGATATTCTTAATTTTCAATCTGAATTTTCAATGACTTATTCCTTTTACATTGTAGTGACGAACGAAGTCTAGCTTCGGAATACGAATTAGACTTCCAAACTTGCTTGATGAAGATGGAGTCGGACAAGGATAAGAAATTAGAATTGTTGAACCACGCAATGACATACAAGGATAGGTTGGGACACTTCGGAATGCCTTTAGCTGTGGAATCTTCATATTCAATGAACCCGGGTAAGAATGACGATGCAAGACTCATGAGTCATGGTTAAGTCATTTATACTCGTTTAATGATTCATGATATGTTTTTTTACAGTTGTTTGGTGGAATTCATTTGGTCTTAGGACTCGTGACCTTAGTGTGATAGCAAAGAGGATCTTAAGCCTTTGTGTAACAGCTTCAAGTTGCGAACGAAACTGGAGCACATTTAGTCTCGTAAGTTTTAGTTCAATACTTCATTAGTTCAATGACTTATTGTTGAATAACGTTTCTTGACTTTGTTCGATTGTTATTTAGATCCATACAAAGAGACGCACTCGTCTTGAGGTCGAGTGAATGGGAAAGCTCGTCTACATTCACTACAACAAGCGATTGAATGAACAACAATTGCAACGCAAGTTAGATTGTAAAGACATGGACTCCATAGCAGTGGAAGACTTAAACTGTAACTCTGAATGGATAACTGGCGAGGAAGGACCCGCCAATGAGTGGGTTTATGGTGATGACGGTCTTACTTGGGTAGCTCTTGAAGATGTAATAGGCATCACTGAAACAGATGGTCCAACTACTAGACAATATAGTAGAGGAGGATCATCTCAAACATTTGGACAAGAGGCTAAATTTTCTGAAGAAGTCTTATAAACTATGCATTTACATTTTAAAATTTAGACTAGTAGTCTATTACTTTGTAGTTTGTATTACTAATTTCAGGTTTAAAACTTGATGTGTATATTTTTTTAAAATATTTCTGAAATTGTAGGATTTTTTGGCAAATATGTATAAGTTCAGGGTAATTTTTGCAAAATTACCCATATTTTCAAGCGAGCGCCTAGGCGGCCATGCGGTCATGGCCATCGCATGAACGTCTGAAAAAGCTTATATCAGACAATAAAGTACAGTCATTGGTTTTCCATTTAATCTCGTGTTTGGCTCTCATCGCATCAATGTCGCCTACATGTTCTTCTAACAGAGAGTCTCGTAACTGTTGCATATTTGGAGGCCGGTAGACGGACCATATCGTCCAATGGCTTCTCAAGTCGCTTCACATTCAATATCCTGGGCTTGGTTGAATGGCATAGCGACTTTGTACATCCAACCTGAGAAAATTTTATCCACAAGTGCCTTATCCGGGTTTTTCGCAAGTTCGACGACTGAACTCTGTTTCTCCATCTTCCTCTTCCGGACGATGTCATGAATAGTTTCACATTTTTTCAGATTCAACGGACCAAGTACGGAGGAGCATGGAGACGATGAAACAAAACCTGAGACCATCAACTTCTTCTTCAATGGTCGCTTATTAGTTATTACTAGGGTCATCTAAATCAACAATATCAATCGCCTCTAGAAAAAATGGCAGTTTGCCCTTGCGTTTATTAGCCGCTAGTTTCTTCTTCGCCACATAGTCAGCAATTTCTTTAGTGACGAATCTCGGGGCTTTCAGACAGTTTATACAGTTTTTGTCTCCTCCCGTCAAATGGCCCTTCAATCGACCTATTCCACCCTTGGAAAGAAAGTTACATAGAAGACATCGAATATTGTTTTGATTCGATCGATCTTCCATGAAACCGTATTTCCATTCGGGATCATTGGATTTCGGTCGGTTCACCTTGCTATTAATGGTCTCTTCTGAAAACGAAGAGTGTCACTTCACTACGTTCTCCTCTCCTTGTTCTTCATTTGATAGAGGGTCGTATTCTTCATCCGACATTTCTGAAATTTAAAAAAATAACAATCCAACATTTTTTTTTTTTGAGAAATTAAAACTTTCATTACTGAAAAAGAGGTTGGGCAAAGCCAAGATTACAGAATAATATAAGGAAATGCAAGTACAATAAATGTAAAAACATTGTCTATCTCTTATGCAGCTATGACCCTGACTAACTGGCCAAGGATTGAAGCCTCAAGAGGTTGGACTCCCATGAGCATATAGCTTGTATTTCAATCTGTGAAAGATTGTGCTTCTTATAGGATGTAGGATCATATGCAATGCTCACATCCTTTATAATTTCTCTGCTGACAATTTCTGAGGGCCTTAGGGTGTGTTGTTTTAATCTCCTGTTCTTTTCACACCATATGTGCTAGGAAAGAGATGCTAACATAGTCCAGTGTACCCCCCAACAACTGGACTTGTGGATGAATTTTTGTATTGTTTCCATAATATCTCCTATCCTAATATCTATTGTGGGAGATGGGGGATTTTGCCCACTAAGTGTCCAAACAGCATTATTAAGACAGCTAGTGGTCTCTAGCAATAGGGATCTAGTGTAATGGCAGTTAAAGTATAGGTGTTGTAATGTTTCTTCCTTATCTCCACATAGTGGACAGGACGTATTTATGTTGAGTCCCCAGCTTTGCAGTCTAGTTAAAGTGTTCAGACTCTTGACCTTAATTCTCCACAACAACATAGAGAATTTAGGAGGCTTTTTGGCCCAGATCCCTAGATTTATCTCTTGTAAGATGCCTTTGGGCCTTAATGTTTCTGAGTGTTTGGAGGGGGCAATTTGTGTGACCCTATAGTTACTCAAGCAGTTTATACATTTCCTTATTGTTTCCTTATTAGCTAGTATAGTTTTCCACATGTGAGAGTCCAGAGTAGGCCTACACTCTATCTCCCCAATGCTTCTTCCTTTGATGTACCTAATTTTTATCCAGTCTGCTAGTATGGAGTTGTTAGGACTCCACATCCTCTCTGTTCTTTTAACCAAAGCTGGAGCATTAGTTGCAAAGAAAACCCTGACCCCTATTCCGCCTTCGCTCTTTGGGAGTGCCATTTTTTACCAACTACTCCCTCTTCTCCCGTCCCAAATGAAATTGTAAGCAAGGCTCTGGATCTTCTTAATAACTGTGCATGGCAGTGTGGTTCCGTTTGCCCAGTATTGAAACTTACCTTGTAAGACCCAATTTACTAATTGGGTTCTGCCTGCGTAAGACAGACATCTCCCTTTCCATCTGGCTAACATCTTTTCTATTGGATTTATTAACTTCCAACATGTCGCGTGAGAGTTCTTTCTTCCCGTTATTGGGAGACCAAGATAGTTGATAGTATGCATGAATGACCATTATCTACATAACATTCTCAACTTTCCAACTAAACAATCCAACATTCTAAGTTAGATTCTAGGTATTTAAATTGTAAAATAATTTTACAATTTAAGTTTATGATTTTTAGCTTCAAAAAGCTAGTATGATGAGCCTGTCGGAGTGGAATTACTTGCTGTCCGGAATAGGAAATTAAACCTTGCCGGAGTTAAGAAATTGGACCTTGTCGGAGTGTGATTTAAGAAGAGCCTTCCGGAGTGTGATTTAAGAGCCTTCCGGAGTGTGATTTATGGCTGTCCGGAGTGTGATTTATGGCTGTCCGGAGTGAGATTTATGGCTGGACAGAGAGGGAACATGGAGAAAAAGTGACTGGACAGAAAAATACCTTGGTCGATGATCGCCGGAGGTGCCCTAGTAGGTGGTCGGAGTTTGTGGTGGTCAGAGGTGGAGGAGATGGGTTGGAAATTTGGGAGAGAAGGAAAGAAAAGTGAAGAAATAGGGGGAAGAAAGAGGAGCTAGGGTTTTTAAAACCAAACTCCTCTATTTAAATTTAAATAAATAAGCCGGATCCGCCTAACCCGGTCCAGCGCATGAAGGCAAACGCCTACATATGCTGGACCGCATGGTCACATGAAAAAGCTTGCCTGAAAATACAATAGAAATAAGCATAAAATATAAATATGGATATTGTGACACTTTCCACACAGCCATATTACCTAAAAAAACTCTAGACTATCTGCCTCCGGAGGTTGGTTCCCTATATCTGCAATGTGCTAGTCTCCAAGGGATGACAACAACATTTTTTGAAGCACTCAGGCTTGAAGGATATGTTGATGTCCTTGATTACCTCCTTTAACATTGTTTTTGGTGGTCTGAGAGTATGTTGTTTCCATCTGCGATTTCTTTCTGCTCATATGTGTCAACTTAAGGATCCAATCATATTCCAAAGTAGTTCCCTATTAGTGATATGATAAATATATATGATATCATATGATATCATATATATGATACGATACGATACGATATGATACGATATGATACGATATGATATGATACGATACTAATTAGTGATATGATATATGTTATTGTAGTATTAAGTTGTATATATATGCTACTCATTGTGAATGAAAAGGGATCGAGTATCTCTCCCACTTATTTACAACTCTTATACGGTATCAGTTTGTTAGAAAGAGAGTTTCCTCGATCCTGGATTTTCTCCTCAACAGTCCTTCATTTTCTTGAATTCCACTGCAATAGAGGACGGCATTGTTGATAGGAGTGGAGTCACAAATTCAGATGCTTCCAAGATAGTTTTCATCAAGCATCTGAAGACTGTAACGCTGGACTGCTCAAACTACTTCGCTTGGCGCACGCAATTCGTCGTCATCTTGCGAGGACATGAGCTGGTGGATTTGATCCAAGGATGGCTAATTATATGTATCATATCACTAATTTTTTCAGATTCAAGCTCTAGAAATGAGTTCTCAATTTCAAAATCAGTAAAATTAACTGATTATGAGAGGCGCCCCTTCACTAGAGGAGCTGCAAGGATTAAGAAGCCTAATCCTAGGTATGCACTGTGTCTATATTAGCTTCTGAAATTTCAGTTTCATCTTCAGTCAAGCAAGCTTTGGAGAATGAAGGATGGAAATCAGCTATGAAGAAAGAATATGATGCGCTCGTTAATAATGGCACATGGGAGTTGGTACCAAGGATGACAACAGACAATGTGATTAATTCTATATGGTTGTTTAAAGTCAAAGAAAAATCAGATGGCAGTGTGGACAGATTGAAGGCAAGGCTAGTGGCAAATGGGAGTGATCAGATTGAAGGCAGAGATTACAATAAGACATTCAGTTCAGTTGTAAAATCTGTATCTATTTGGGCAGTATTAACTATTGCAGTCTCAAAAGGTTGGAAACTTAATCAAATTGACATATGTAATGCATTTTTACATGGTCAATTGGAAGAGAGGATTTTAATGCGTCAACCTAGAGGCTTTATGGATGAATCATGTCCAAATCACGTATGCCTATTGAAGAAAGCTATCTATGGTCTCAAACAATCTTCAAGGATGTGGTTTCGCAGACTAAAAATAGTGCTGAATTTAATGGGTTTTATACCAAGCCAATCTGATCCTTCATTGTTTGTGCACTTAGGAGCATTGAAGTCATGGATTTTACTCCAAAATCATTTGGCTGCTAATCCAGTTTATCACTCCAAAATCAAACATGCAGTCATGGATTTCAGATTTGTTCGAGAAAGAATGGAGGACAAAACTCTTGTTGTGCAACACATACCGAATGTTCTACAACAAGCAGATATTCTCACTAAAGCATTGAAATCCAAACTCTTCAAAGATCTCAAGGACAAGCTGATTTGTTCACATCATCAAACTTGAGGGGGGAGTATTAGTGATATGATACATATATATGATATGATACGATACGATACGATACTAATTAGTGATATGATATATGTTATTGTAGTATTAAGTTGTATATATATGCTACTCATTGTGAATGAAAAGGGATCGAGTATCTCTCCCACTTACTTACATCTCTTATATCCCCAAATTGAGAAGTGATGTGACAGTTTTTGACATACCTCAGTTAGGTCCCCTATTCTAATATTCGAGTGAGTGGTGGTGGGAGTGGGTATTTTTAGTATCTCCCAGAAAATATTGTTTAAGTTTTCAACCAGGGGGAGCAGAATGACTCTAGAGTAGGAACAATTGAAAAATAGGTGGCCTCTAGATTCATTCTTTGTATTGCATACAAACAGATGGGCTAGATTGGCATACCCCATCCATTTAGTTTGATAAAGGTATTTAGGTGTCCCCACTTTATCCTCCATGGGAGTATGGAAAACTTTGTGGGTTTATGAGCCCATATTCCTTCAGTTAGGCAATCCTTATGGCTTTTATCCCTGATTTCCTCACATATTGCTGCAAGTTTCCTAATTAGATTTCCATTTTTCCAAAGGATTGTATAATTGGCCATTTGGCCCTACATTCAACTAGTGCAATAGCTTTGGGGTTGTCTGCCATTACATATTTCTAAAAATGGGAGTCAATGGTGCTCCTGATATGGATGTTTGTAAGGGTCCTTCCTTTTATGTATCTCTCTTGGGTCCATGTGTTTAAGATTGAGTCTGATTTTATCCAGAAGTTTGCAATTCTTTTGATATTTATGGTTGGTACTATGATTTCTAGGTTTCTGACCCTTAAACTTTAGGGAAAATCATTTGCTTCCATGGTATTCCCTTTCTCCCATCACATATGAAATTATAGGCTAATTTCCTTATCGTATTTGTTAATGATTTTAGTAATGTTGTGCCTTGTGTCCAGTATGTATATTTCCCAACAAGAATCCCAAAAAAAATAAGTATTCTAAATAATGAAAATTCTAGTATTCTATTTCTAAATAGTGAAAAATCTAGTTAACTTTACAGATTGATAGTGTGTCGTGTTTAAATTTCTAGATATAATCAAAGTATCAAACCAAGTGGATTCTTTTGTTAGCTATCACAACTCACACAAAGAATTAAATAAAATAATATGTGATATGATATAAAAAAATTAAGAGTATTTCAGAATTCATTGACAAACACAGTAAAGCATTTAGAATCTCCTTACCTCTGCAGCCATCTTGCAAACCTCAACATTAGAAGGACATAGTTCGATTATTTTATGGCACGATTTTGCAACATTTAAATGGTCACCTAGATCACTATGGAGCTTGACAAGTTGCAGGCGAAGGTCTACGTCCTCTGGATCAGCAGTAATTGCTTTCTTCAAACAATATCGGGCCTGACCGTGAAATCCCTGTTCTCTGTGCATGAAAAAAGGACCAGTTCAACAAAGATTTTCTGAGTCAACAAAGGTAATTATACCTCTAACTTTTAAAAATAAACTTGTTGTGATAAAAGGGATAAAATGCTTCAAGATATAGTGATTCCCAGTAAATTCAGCAGGAAAGTGGATTGGGAATTTCAGTTAGAAATCAGTGAAAGAAAAATAAATATTATGATCGGGACGAATAATTAACAATATAGATCAATGCATGAATATCCTGATGATGAAAGACTGAGAGTACATTCAGCATAATTGTAGTGCTTGAGTGTGAGTCTTTAGATATCAAAAGACAGAAAGTAGTACGAACTTATTATCATTGGGTATTTCCATCATGCTTTATAGGATGAAAATATAGGTGGAAATTATGAGTTCGATTTCTAACTTCCATTCTAAACATACTGGCAATATGATTCTGCTGAAATCCAAGACAAAGCACACAGTTCAGAAACCACATGATTAAGTGGTATGACCAATTAACCATCATTTAAAAAATCTGAGAAGACTCACATGGATAAAGCAACAAGACGTTTCCAAAGAGCAACATCCTTGGGTGAGACAAGTGCAGCAATAATGTAACAGTTCATAGTTTTTTTCTTGTCTCCAATAGCTTCATAGACAAGAGCAAGTGTGTGATGGCATTCAGGTATTCGAGGTTCTATTTGTACAACCTCCTTAAGTATTTTAATTGCCTGTTCATTGATTTCAGAGACAAATAGACAAAAATGAATCAGATGATGATTCAAAAAATAAAACATAGGAATAATAAAAAATATTGAAAACCTCAGAATAATTTCCACAAGCAGAATGAATATTTCCATCACCAATTTTCCTAGCAATTGCAGGGTCAAGTTTTGCCTTCTGCCCTTTTTTCCGCCCCTTTGTGCCTGCCTGTGTTGATGAACGGAATTATGAAACCGAAATCAAAGACTGGAGATGATTAATGAATAGTAACAATTAACATACCATTTTTTTTCTCTTTCTCCTCTTCCTCCTCCGACCAGTCATTTCTTCCAAAATATCTTCAAAGTTTGCACCAAAAATATCATCTTCTGAAATGTTCCTTGAAGGCCCAACATCTCTGCATCAACAACGATTTAAAAAATCGGAACTTACAGTAAATAAAACTAAGAGAGAGAAAACAGATGAAAGACAGACCCTTGCTGACGCAAGAACGCCGCCTCTCGCTTTTTCTGTGCAAGGGCTTCGTAGGAAAGACTGTCATTCTCATCGACGCGAAAAGCATCGGACACGATACAATCAAGAATATCCATATCATCTTCATCTTCCTCCTCCTCACCGTCAATATCCATCTCCACTACCTCTTCTCCTTCCTCCCAATCGTCCATTTCCTCTTCCGGCTCCGATCCCAAATTCCTGCTCATCTTTGGGGGAAAAAGTATCAGTATTCAGTAGAGCAGTTTATAGTCATCATTAGCAAATAATTTAGAGTGAAATTCCTTTAAGATCTCCTAGATAAAAAAAAATCAATCTTATCCATTCATTTCTTTACAAACAATCACCACCGTTCAATGAATTTAAATAACACTATTTTAAAAAATTCAACACACTAACCGTCACATACTCACATTACTCATATATATGTTATTTTGTTTCTATCCACGAACAGATCTGATATTCCTGATCAAATTCTTTCTTCCTCACTCGAAATGGTGGCTCTCTCTTACTCTTTTCCTCCTCACTTATCTCACAGAAAATACTGATCTGAAACGTGTATTCAGATCAGAAACAAACACTTAATAAGATGGAAGAACACAAAAGGAACACAAAACAAGAGAATGTTTTGTTAACGAGGTTCACAAAGTAAGGTTGGCCATGCAATGCCTTAGCTTCTTAATGTTCATAATCTTGGTAAACATGTCAGCAGCATTTTCTTCACCAGCCACCTTCCTTCTCTAGGATCAGTTCACCACTTTCAATAAACTCTCTTATGAAATGAAACTTGTTTCTGATGTGCTTTGATCTGCTATGAAACTTTGGATTTTTAGCCAAGAAAATGGCACTTTGACTGTCACAGAACAGAACTCTTCTGTTTGAAACTCAATTATGTCATCAAGTCTTCTAGCCACATCTTCTCCTTCACAACTTCTGAGATTGCAACATATTCTGCTTCTTTAGTTGAGAGTGCCACTTGCCCTTGGAGTTTGGATCTCCAATTGATAGCAGTCTCACCTAGACAGAAAACATAACCTGATGTGCTTCTACTTGAGTCAAGATCTCCACCAAGATCAGTATCACTGGATCCCGTTAGATTTGTTGATTTTCCTGAAAAACATAACTCAACATCCAATGAATTTTGAAAATATCTCAAAATCCATCTTACAGCCCTCCAATGCTCCTTGCCCGGATTTGTCATGTACCTACTGACAGCTCTCACTACATGAGATAAGTCTGGCCTTGTACAAATCATGGCATACATAAGGCTCCCTACTGCAGATGCATAGAGCACATTCTTCATTTCATCTTGTTCATCAACTGTCTTTGGAGATTGCAATTTAGACAGCTTGAAATCTGCTCCAAGTAGAAGATCTTTCCTTCTTTTACTAGAACAACAATCGAACCTATTAAGTACCTTCTCCAAGTACCTCCTTTGATTCAATCTGAGATTTCCATCCTTCCTTACTATCTTCATGCCAATGATCTGCTTTGCTGGTCCAAGATCTTTCATTTCAAACCTCTTTGACAACTTGCTCTTTAAGGACTTTATCTCTTTCATACTTGAACTTGTCAACAACATATCATCTACATAAATGACCAGAATAATATACACATCACCTGATCTCCTTAGATAGCAACAGAAGTCTAAACCACACCTCTTGAAGCCAATTTCAGACATGAAACCATCAAATTTCTTGTACCATTGTCTAGGGGTCTGCTTCAAGCCATACAAACTTCTCTCTAGTTTGCAAACCAAATCAGAATCAGTATCCTTCACTTCAAAACCTCTAGGCTGAGTCATATAGATGTCTTCCTCAAGATCTTCATGTAAAAATGCAGTCTTCACATCCATTTGTTCCAAATGGAGGTTTTCAGCAACTACAATACTCAACAGCAACCTGATTGTTGTCATTTTTACCATCGGTGAAAACACTTCTGTATAATCCAGATTTTGCACTTGTTGAAACTCTTTAATAACCAATCTAGCTTTTTACTTTGGTTTTCCTTCGACATCCTCTTTAATTCTGTAAACCCACTTGTTTTGCAGAATTTTCTTGCCCTTTGGTAGAGTGGTCAGCTTCCAAGTCTTATTCTGATTTAAAGACTTCATCTCCTCAGCCATAGCAAACTCTCATTTCTTTGTATCAGTGTGCTTGACTGCCTCTGAATAACTCTCTGGTTCTCCCTCATCTGTCAACAGTAGAAAATGCAAAGATGGGTCAAATCTGTCTGGTTTTCTAGTGACCCTTCTAGATCTTCTAACAAAATGATCTGTCCTCCTCCCATTTTGAATTTCAGACTCAAGATTTTGCTGTAAGGCCAATTCTCTGTCATCACTGTCAATTTCTGGATTTTCACCCTCAATCTCTGAGGTTTCAGAATCACCTTGCTCTGGAATGTAACTGTTTGAGCTTCTTGAAACTTCATGTGCAACCTAATTTGGACCATAAACTTCATCAAGGTTCATTGTCACTTCAGAATGCTCATTGATCTTGTCCTCCCTATTTTTGTATAGTTTAGACTCATCAAACACCACATTCCTTGCTCTTACAATCTGATTTGTTTTGAAATTCCATAATCGATAACCAAGCTCATTTTGGCCATATCCAATAAAATAAACCTTCTCTGACTTGGAATCCAGCTTATCCCTCACTTCCTTTGACTTAAGGATATAGCTTGCACAATCAAACATCTTTAAGTGATCATATGTTACCTTCTTTCCAGGCCACACCTCCTGGGGTACCTTCTTTTTCAGAGGAGCAGATGAACTCCTGTTGATCAAATAAGTTACAGTACTTACTGCCTCTGCCGAAAATTCTTTTGGCAGACCAGAGTTTCATCTCATGCTTCTAGCTGTCTCACACAATGTCTGATTCATCCTTTCAGCTATCCCATTCTGCTGAGGTGTCCCTGGTACTATCCTTTACATGATAATGTCATTCTCCTCAAGAAATGACTTGAATTTCACACTATCATACTCCCCTCCATTGCCTGATCTCAACTTCTTGATCTTTACATTAGTCTGATTTTCAACTTTCAGCTTTCATTTCTCGAAAACAGAAAATACATCAGATTTTTTCTTGATACAATAGAGCCATACCTTCCTGCTGTGATCATCAATGAATGTGACAAAGTACTTTGACCCTCCATTTGAGCAAACATAGGCTGGTCCCCACACATCAGTGTGCACCAACTCCAAAATTTGTTGTCTAGGTTCTCTCCCTGTTTTAGAAAACTTGACAACCATTTGTTTGCCAAAAATACAGTTTTTACAAAAATCTAAATTTACAGAATTTAGATTGGAAAATTTACCATCATTGTGCAGAGCCTTCAAGCCCTTTTCTCTCAAGTGCCCCATCCTTTTGTGCCACAAATTTGCATTTGAATTTTCTTTTACAAAATTCAACTCATCCAAAGAAGAGACCAAGTAGAGTATACCTATCCTCTCTCCTTTTGCAACCACCAAAGAGCCCTTAGCTACCTTCCATGTATTCCTCACAAAGGTCACATGATAGCCTTCTCCGTCTATTTGACCCACTGAAATCAGCTGTGTTGTTAGACCCGGAATGTACCTAACCTCCTTGAGCTTCCACACCCAGAGTGAGGTTTCAATGTGCACCTCTCCTCTGCCCAACACATCCAGATTAGTTCCATCAGCTAGATACACCTTCTATGACTTTGTTGAGTGATAATTTCTCAGTAATTCTTTCTGAAAGGTAGAGTGAAAAGATGCTCCTGAATCAAACACCCAAGCATCCACTGTTGAGTCCAAACAACACACCAGTGCCTCTTCATTTGAATCTTCAGAATAAGCCATTGAATCTACCTCCTTCTTTCTGAATTGTTTTTTAGGAGCCTTACATTCTGACTTGAAATGGTCATTTAGATTACAATTCCAGCACACCACCTTTTCTCTATTCCCTGTTATGGATTTAGACATTGCACTCACCTTCTTCCCTTTGGTTTTTGACCTTCCTCTTGATCTAGAATCCATAATTAATGCAGATGAATTGCCTGAAGGCAGATTTCTTCTCCTCATTTCTTCACCTAACAATATATCTTTAACATCATCAAGTGACATCTCTGTTTTTGCCATAAAAGTACTTACAGAGATAATTAGGCTTGACCAAGATTCTGGAAGGGATGACAAGAGTGCTACTGCCTGGATTTTGTCTGAAAAATCGATGTCTGCTGCTGCTAGCTGCCCTAGAATTTCAGTGTACTGATTTATGTGATCAGTAACGGATCCACCCTCCTTCAATGTCAGATTGAAGAACTGTCTCATCAAGAAAATTTAATTTGTTGCAGATGGCTTCTCGTACATCCCTTTAAGTCTTGCAATCAATCCTGCTGTTGTGGTTTCTTTTGCACACGTCGAAGCAATTGATTTGGACAAGGTCAGTCGAACCATGCTGAAGACAACATCATCCATCTCTTCCCAATCTTCCTCACTCATTGTATCAGGCTTCTTTCCTTTCATAGACTTCACCAGCTTCCTGCTTTACAGATAATCAGTAATCTGCATCGGCCAATATGTGAAGTCTTTGTCATTGAATTTCTCTATTCGCAGCTTGATGTCTCATTCCATTTTTTTTAAAGACCAGAAGAAGAAAAAACCGTAGACTGATTTTTCTCCTGTTGTTAAAAACTTCCAAAAAAAAAAAATTTGCCGTGAACAGTAACTCCGATGATGAACAGTGTTCGCGTTTTTTTTCCAGCAAATTCTTGGACCTCAAACCTATCTCTTATACCACTTGTTATTCTGTTTCTATCCACGAACAGATCTAATCAGGAAGATCAAATTCTCTCTTCCTCACTCGAAATGGTGGCTCTCTCTCTCGAAATGGTGGCTCTCTCTCACTCTTTTCCTCCTCACTGATCTCACAGAAAATACTGATCTGAAAAGTGTATTTAGATCAGAAACAAACACTCAATAAGATGGAAAAACAGAAAAACAAAACAAAATAAGAGAATGTTTTGTTAACGAGATTCAGCTATGCCTACTCCCCGAGGGTGATTGGGTTCCTCCTACCCTTGGTGATGAAAATTACAAGAAAAAATTAGGAGAAGGCACACAATTCTGTTTAGCACACATTACAAAGGGAAAAAAAGAAGCTTTATATAATTAGTTATCTTGGGAGGCGTACCCTGACCCCTAGATAACTAATTAATTCATTAGGCTTAATAATTTATTATTTAGCCCATGAATAACACTCTCCACCTAACTTATGCCTCCCTTATAATTTAATTTAATTGTTCACTGATATAATTGCAACTAACTCCTTGCAATTAATTTCAATTAATTCCTTCAATCGGTAATTAACTCCAACAAATATTATTATCATTTCCCTCTTCTTTTCCATTTTCATCTTTCCTCTCCTCCTCGACGTTGCTGTCGCCATCGTCGGATCTATCTTTACATTTTAGTCTTTGACTAAGAATTATTTAAAAATTATTTTATGTTTTATCTTATTTAAAATTTTAAAAATTATAATTTGATCAAATCATTTAAATAACTGAATTTTTTATGCAAATTTTTTAAAAAAATTATCAAACTTTGTCTGAAATAATATTTGTCATCTAAAAAATTATGACAGTTAAATTTCAGACCTAAAAGAAAGTATGAATTCAATATGATGTTATCATGCCTTCACAATATTTTAAAATTTAGAATTAAAAAATAAATGACAACATTAAATCACCAACATTTTGAAATCAAGAATCCAAAATCACTAACACATAAAATTAAAAAAATTACCTAACTAAAGGAAGACATAAAGGAATTACCCACACGTAGGTAGATGATGCACCAGCTCGGACAGAGTCGATGATGCACCTGCAAAAATAAAATTATTTCATTAAGATCAGCAAAATCTTCATTTGACGATCCCTCCCTCCATCAGAAAAACACAAAGTAAAATTTATAATATAATCAATAATAAAAACAAAGCACCAAAATAAAACCACTAAAAACAAAGCAAATCTCAATTAAATACAGAAAAAGCACCAGAATTTACAGAAGATAAAAACTCCAGAATTTACATAAAGAAAAAACACACCAGAATTTACAGAAGAAAAAAAACACCATTTTAAATACGGAATACAGAAGAAGAAGAAGAAACACCAGAATTTACAGACAGAAGCTTTGAAGAGAGCTCGTGATACTCCCTCCAGAAGATAGTGTTTTTTACCCTGCGTCGGCGATTTAATGTCTAAATCGGCGACTTTGTTCCAGGGTGGCGTTGCGAGCAATTTTGCAATTTTGCCCACCGATTTTCGAAAAAATCGCCGACCTTTATGATGAGCTGGCGGATCTCTTAGAAGATCCTTGGGATTTTGGGAAATATTTGCAAAATTTTCAGATATGGAAACTTCGTTGTCATATCCCGTGATTTTTGCCTAAACTCGGCGAGTTTATGAGTAAATCGTCGAGTCTTGGAGATTCGAGAATCAATTAGCGATTTTCCTTCGCGTAATTTTTGGATTTTTCGAGGGTGTTTTGCAATTTCTCCAGGGTCTATAAATAGCGAGTCGATTATTTTAATCCGCACATCACTTTCCCCAAATCGCCTACACCCTAATCCTTTATCCCTAACCTAAGTCGTCGACTTTCTCTCTAAATCGCCGACTTTCACATGACAGACCCAAACCAACCGACACTCCCTCAACTTACCATGTCGGAGACCGAGGCTCTGTTCGACGACATCCTCCGCAGAGACATCGACGAGAGTCTTGCGGCGATGCTCAACACCGTTGAGTCTCTGATCCCCTCGCCTTCGCTCGGTGGGTTGGAGATTCCGGCTGTTGATGCACTGTCAGATGCCCACTTCTGTGCTACTGCACGCGAGCTTCTAGGGCTCACTCCCGAAAAGTCGCCGAGTTCCGCTAAGAAATCGGCGAGTTTGGGTTGTGACGCCGAGGCTCAAGTCGTGTCCAAGCCTTCTCTTGAAGCGGGTGAGAGCCCTTCCACTGTTGCTCCTAAATCGACGAGTTCCCTTGGGAAGTCGCCGACTAAAGGCAAGGGGGGTGTCCCCATCTTCAAGAGACCTCGCCGAGTTATTGATCTGAGATCGGCGAGTTCTAAGTAAACATCGGCGAGTTTGACATCTAAATCGCCGACATTGCCCCAAAACTCGGGGGCTGCATTTGAAGAATATGTACTCATTCAAGTTGTGGTACCTGATGTTCCAGTCACCCATACTGAGGGGATGATCTCTACTGACTTGGGCAAGGGGCCTTCTACTGAATCTGAGAGGCTGATTAAGAAAAGGAAACGAAAGCACCAAAAGCACAACAAGAACTTCTCTCGCGAAGGTACCAAGGGTAGTACCTCCATTCCTCCTATTTATGGGATGGGGGGTCTGGGAAAGACTCACATCCCCACAGCGGAGGATGCACGAGTTCCTGAGCCCTTTGACTACGATCAGGAACTAGAATTGGACCACGATCGAAGCCGACGTCGACCTGATCCGGCTGAAGGATCAAAGTCTCCTCCTCCTCCTACTGAAGTGGATAAGGATGGAGATCACATTAATCTTCCTTTTTATGAGGGAGTTGAAAACCACACTGGCTATGCTTACTGTGAAACTTTGCCAAGTGGTGAGATTAAGTTGCTGCCCGTAAGTGACACGAGTGAGGGGTCCTTTGAGGAAGTTGTTCTAAATGCTCCTCTCGTACCACAAACGGATACCGTGCATCCATTTTCTGTCATGTCTGCGCGCGAAGCCCGAGACATTCTGCGAGGAGTACGCATTTCTGGGCGTTTGCAATTTTGGGGGTCGCAATATCAAACTGCCAACCTTCCTCCCGCGGGATTTCAAGCGATTCCCCGACTGTATTTCCGACGCTTCTCCGTGCTACCCATCCCTACGTTGATGAGTGAAGTGTTACTTCAAGTTGGCGTGTCACTGTAACAGATGTAGGCAGCTTTTTTCATTTATCTGAGAGGATTTTCCAACATCTGTTGGAGTTTGAACATACCTGCAACCGCTGCCTTGTTTTTCTGGTTTTACAAGTTTATCAAGGCTCCTGCTTCCGAATCTGGTCGGTTGGGGTTAGCTAAGCAATTTCACGGTCGCGAATTGATTGTTGACCTCCCTTCCAACTACGGTCCGCAGTGAAAGAGAGTTCTTTTTTGTTCAATCAATGTTTGTACGCGGAAGTCGAGAGAGTTGGGCCAATACCCGGCGCGTACACTTGGATGTTCCTTGCGAACTGAGCAAAGTGGAGCTTGAAGACGTAAAGAAGATCTCCTCAGCCCTTGCTGCTTACAAATGTGGTCAGGGGATTCCTTTCGCTTTGTGTCAGCGCGAGGATTTTACTTTTTCTGATGTGACACACTATTTGAAGTCGGAAGATCCTTCTGGCAAGCCTATCAAGAAGAAGAAGGGAGCGCATGTCTACCGTGAAGCATTGCTCCCCTACTTGGCTGCGAGGTCGCGTGGTGCCAAGTTGATTCAAATTCAGAAGAATGAAGAATCTGATCCTCGTGGCACTTTTCAACCTGGATCGGGCTCGAGGTCAATACCAGAGTTTGCTCCTTTCCGATCTACCTTTGACTATCTGGGCCTGTTTGCGGATGCTGAGGTGCGATCGAAGGCTACCAAAATGCTATCGACGAAGCATGGAGATTGGATTCGAAAGGAGCCAACTAAAGCCCTGTCTGTTGTAAGTGACCTAAACTCGTATATTTTTTGATTTATTTATTTTTGTGCTAATCGAATTGTTTTTTTTGTAAGCTGCGTATCTATCGAATGTTGCTGTTGGGATGCAGTCATGTAACGACATGCTTCGATCTCAGTATGAATACGATAAGCTTGATGACAAGTATCAAGCTGTCTGCAGAGAAGTGTGGTCGATGAGGAAAGTCTTCCAAAACAATAAGAAGTTGGAAGGAGAAGCTGCTGAGCATGAAAAGGCAATGACGGCGAAGAATAAAGAATGTGCTGCACACAGACTTGAGATTTCTTCCCTTTGCCAAGAACGTGATTCCTTGAAGGCATCGGAATCGCATCTTACTGATGCTCTGAAAGAAATTGAAGAATTGAAAGTGCAGCTGAACGCGGAGGTTGGCAATGCGGTGGCTTCTGAATCACAAATTCAGGAGCTTAAAGTAGATCTTTTTAAGTCCACCTCCGAGCTGAAAGATCTGAATGACCGCTTCTCCCAATCCACGGAGGAGTTGAGAAAGATGAAGGAAGAACTAGATGCTTCTTCAGAAAAAATGAAGGACTTGGAGTTTGAAGTAGTTGGTTAATCTGACCAACTCTAGGACTTAAACTTTTTCGGTCCTCATGTGTTTTCAAGTTTGCCTGCCAATTTCGTGACTGACAATATGACGTGGCTGGAAGAACATCCTGAAGTGCAGCTGGAGCACAAAGAAGCTCTTGATAAGATAAAGAGCGATGTTCGGGCGGCGAGGAAAGAAGAAGACTAGAATTCCTTAGTTTTTTTTGTAGTGGGTGGTGAGACATGCCTGATTACGTCAGTTACTCCCAGCAATGCCTTTCAACAAGGACTAAGGTTCCGTCGCTTTACGCCGGACCCCCGGAAGGCATCCACAGTGCGGAGCAAGTGTCTACGTCAAGTACTCAAGGCAACACCTGAGAATCGTCGACTGGGACTACCAAGTCGCCGATTCCAGGGGTGCATCGCCGACTCCAGACAGGGCACACGGGTCTGGTAGACCAAGGACCTGACCACAAGGGAGTCGGCGACTCCACCTCTAAATCGGCGACTCACATACCTGAGTCTCCGATTCCCAGTTGTTACTTGGAAGGGTCCACGTCATTATGGCACCCTTAATTGGGCACCATAATGGAGTGGGCCCCACGCTAATTGATGAAGCACTGAATCTTCTACCAGGGCTCGCGGTGGTGCGAGGTGATGCCAGAGGCTCTAGAGTCCACAACGCGCGCTCTACGTCAAATACCTGCAAGGAGAAAATGGGTGATTCTGGATAGAATCGGCTATTCTCTTAGTGCTGCTCTAGTGAGAGTGGAACTTGTGTTGTGCCTTTGAATGTCCCCTTGGAACCCTTTTTATAGGGTCTCGGAGGGCGCGATCAAATGCGGACATCGCGCCTATTGCCATATATGGGCGCATTTATGGCGTAGGCTGGCGGCGAGTAACGGTCGTAAATCGGCGATTCAGGTATGGAAATCGCTTATTTAGGGCAAACTCGCCGAGTTTCAAGGGACGAGATATGCAGTCTACCATACTGCCGATCTGGGCCCTAACTCGGCGATTTGACCCTAAAGTCGGCAATTTGGTAGTCTAATCGCGATTTACGGGTTAACTCGGCGATTTGACGATAAACTTGTTCCGCACCGTGGGAGCCTTCCGGGGGTCCGGCGTAAAGCGACGGAACCCTAGTCTTTGTTGAAGAACGTTGCTGAGAGTGACTGTCGTAATCAAGCATGTCTCACCAAAGAAACACCAGTATTTCCCTAAATATAGACACTATACCTTATGCTGTCATCAAAGGAATAATCAACATAGCCAACATTGGAACTCGTTCTACCCAAATGATGAAGCACTGAATCTGCTACCAAGGCTCGCGGTGGTGCGAGGTGATGCCGGAGGCTGTGGAGTCCACTACGCGCGCTCTACGTCAAATACCTGCAAGGAGAAACTAGGCGATTCTAGTGAGACTCGCCGAGTTTCTTAGTGGTGCTCTGGTATGAGAGAGGAACTTGAATCGTGCCTTTGAGTGTCCCCTTGGGACCCTTTTTATAGGGTCTCGGAGGGCGCAATCAAAGGCGGATATCGCGCCTATGGTCATATATGGTAACATTTATGACGTTGGCTGACGGCGAGTAACGGTCGTAAGTCGGCGATTCAGGTATGAAAGTCGCCTAGTTAGGGCTAGCTCGCCGAATTTCCAGGGGCAAGATGTGCAGTCTACCATACTGTCGATCTTAGCTTTAACTCGACGACTTATCCTTTATGTCGACGACTTGGTAGTCCAATCGGGCGACTTACGGGCTAACTCGGCGATCTGGACGATGAACGTGTTCCGCACCGTGGGAGCTCTCCGGGGGTCCGGCCAAAGCGACGGAACCCTAGTCCTTGTTGAAAGGCGTTGCTGGGAGTGACTGCCGTAATCAGGCATGTCTCACCAGTACTCCTCCCTGAAGAGAGCACAAGAAACATGCGTGTATCGCCACCAACCGACACAAATTTTTTGGAAAGAGCAGCTACCGATTTTGTGAGAGAATGAGGGATTTCGGCCAGGTTTTTTTGGGAGAGAATGAGGGATTTCGGCCAGAGTTTTTTGGGAGAGAATGAGGGATTTCGGGTAGGGTTTTTTAAGAGAGAATGAGGGATTTCAAGTAGGGTTTTTTGGGAGAGAATGAGATATATCGGCTAGGGTTTTTTGAGAGAGAATGAGTTGGGAATAAATTTTGGGAGAATAAGGTTTTTTGTTTTGATCTAATTAATTTGGGTATAAGTTGGGACTTAGTTGGGTCTAATTAATTAGTTGATTGGTTGGGTCTAATTAGTCGATTTGGGATTTTTAACTTATTAACTTATGATCGAGTCTAATTGATTTGAGTATTTTTTTAGTCTAATCAACAGATTTGGGTTTGGGGAAAATGAAAATTATTTTTGGGATAAAAAAAAATGTTCCATGGCTTTGTCTTTTGTGATCATGATTCCTTTGCTTGACCCGAGACTTATTTTAGATACCTAATTAATTAGTTTGTGCACAGCTATGGCTCTGATACCAAGTCGGTAAGCGCACTTGACTCTGATACCAAATCAAAAACAAGAGGAATCGTCCATCAAATGTGTATGAAGAGTAAAGGCAGATCTGGCCCAAGTGAGTGACCCGAATAAACTCAGTTGAAGAGTATAAAGATGAGGGCACGGATGGTGGAAAGGCATTCAGTTTTTTCAATTGTTCCATAAGTCGACTTATGTGCGATCATCTCTCCTCAGTTTCTCCGTTCTTTCTGAAATTTCAATTCTAATTTTCTTGTACTCTCATTTCAGGTATTGCAAGCAACTTTGTTTCATTTCAAATCTCATATTTTGCTCATTTGAGCTTTTTTTTCCAAGCGGCCTGCAATTCGATTTCTTTCAATTACTTTCATAGATTTCAATTCCAATTTCTGCAATTTAATTTCTTTCAATTTGTTCATTTAAATTTTGTTAGGCTAAATTCTTAGGTTTGATCTTGTTAATGTGTATTATACAGTAGATTGAAATAAATCGATTCTTGTTTAGTTTGTTAGTTTAGTTAATATATCATATTTTTCTTGGTTTGAATTGATATCAATACAATTATTCATAATCTCAATTCCAAGTCGATACATGTGTTTTACAAATTCTGTTTTTTGTCTTTAGTTTAGTATCTTTACATGGTATCAAATGTTCTGTAGATCCTAGTAGTTTCTATTGGTGCTTTGGAATCAAGTTCATCTATCAGAATATTCTCTGAATTAATTTTGTTTCAAAGGTAAAATGGATAGACCTACACCACCAGTGATACCTGCAACACGCCTACACCCCACCAGTGATACCTGCAACACCAAATATACATTTTGGTCATTAATCATACAACATATTCAGTATGGTACCAGATAAGTTGGAAAGATCAAATTACCTGTCCTGGCGAAACCAGTTTGAGTGTGCCCATAAGTTCATGAAGTTTGTGAGTGGTATTGAGCCTAGCCTTGCTCTAAGAATAGAGAATGAAATAAATCCGTCTTATGAGGAATGAATGGAATGTGATGATTTGGTCCTTAGCTGGACATATATATGTTGCGGTAAATGATTTCTTCAACAACGTCGAAATAACATAGGATGGGAGTAGAGGTGAGATTATGGACAAAGGTGGACTGCTATAGCTTTCTCTCGATAAAATACCCGGATAAGAGTTTCAATCCAAACAGGAATACATGTTTGAAAGAATCGACATGTAGATCAAACTTGTTCCTGGCAACTTAGTTGAAACAGTTACCGCTTATTATGTACGTTCATTTTTGCCTCTTTCTATCTGATCATCGATCAACTTATGTATACTCCCATACTCTCCTCCTACCGTACGTATATGTAGTTGTCGTCCCTAGGGAGATAGTCATGACGAGATAGATTTTGAGTTCCTTAGGAATCTAAGTGGAGAGCCATACAATTATAACAGATAACTAATTTATTTATTCGATCTAACTATGTCTTCCTCCGCCACGCCATTCTCCCCATAACTAGTTTGGAGTTTTATATTAAAGAACATGTTCATAAGGAAGACGATGAAAAATAATCAAATTTTAAAGTGTTCCATGACTTTGTCTTTTGTGATCATGATTCCTTGACCCGAAGCTTATTTTAGATACCTAATTAGTTTGTGCACACTCTGGCTTTGATACCAAGTCGATAGGCACACTTGACTTTGATACCAAATCAAAAACAGGAGGAACCGAACCGCCCATCAAGTGTGAAGGTGTGAAAAAGAAAACGAATGAACCCTAACCCTAGATGAACAAATGATTTGGATTTTAATTTCCCTTTGTGTTTATTCACTATTGTAGGGCATTTATATATTCATAAAATAGAATCAAGTTTGTTATATAAGATGTACAAATATATTCTAACCACCCACTAAGAAATTGGGTGGGAATAAGAATAATTGTACTGTACAGTCTATACTATCTAGTAACCACTATAATATATTAACACCTAGAAAATACTGTCTCTATATATGTTATGAACCTTTGGAATTATTTCCACTACGTATTTATTTCGCCGTGTTTAATCCACGCTTTGTTTAAAATCATACTCTTTCTCAAGTGTATCCGGTTCCAATATTTGGTCTGAAAGTCGACAACACTTTTTGTCGAAGGTTTTTTCCTTTACCTTCAAGTTTAGCTCACTCCTTCGTATTTCATGGTTTAAATGCATGTAGTCGTTTCAACAAACAGTAAAAAAATCAAATTATGTGTTTGGTCAAAGGAAAAATTAATGGTGTGTGGACTACATAGGCAATGTTTTCAAAAGATGTAAAAGATGATATATGGAATAAATTATTGGTACATATTAATATTTATTTTTATTTTTAATGGTTTTTTTTATATTATAAAGATGATAATGTTAATGTCTTTTATATGTTTGGAATTTACATAAATTTTTCAGTTTTCACGATAATGATTTTGCTAGATTCCAGTTCAAGAAATACGTCAACCAGAAGTATAAAAATAATTTTCGTATAGCGAGGAAAAATGCTTGTAACAAGGCAGAAATTGACATTGACAAGATGGACATATCAATTATTTCATTCGACCCTCCTTGGATCTCACCGATTACATGGAAGGAGATGGTTGATTTTTGACTTACAAATGTAACATGGAAGAAAAAATCATCTGTTGAAAAAATTAACAAAAATAGCAAAATAGACTTCATGGTATACCGTGGAGGTGCTAAATCAATAGCTTTCCACAAAGAAGCA
Organism: Zostera marina; assembly: GCA_001185155.1. Classification (NCBI taxonomy): domain Eukaryota; kingdom Viridiplantae; phylum Streptophyta; class Magnoliopsida; order Alismatales; family Zosteraceae; genus Zostera; species Zostera marina. The sequence goes on along the minus strand of LFYR01001680.1, from coordinate 402,699 downwards.
ATGGCGTATATCATTAAATTTTCATTTGAAGAATACTCATTTTTAATGTAGGATAAAAAAAACTTGTATGAAAACTTATCGGGCACACAAACGATGTATATTTGAAAGTACACACAAATCCGAAAACCAACAAACCTTATCCAATTGATGAATCTCTAATGGTAGATATTAATTTTATTGTTAAATTTAATTAAAAAAATTTATTCACTGTTTTATTTTTTGTTTTAGAAAATTTATAAAAGTAAAAGTCTTGTTAGCATGCGAGAACACGGTCTTGAAATTCTTGTCTCAAAGTACAGAGTGATCCATAGCAGAGCCACAAACGATGTATGTTGGCGAAGATGACCAAGAGTGGATGAAAATATTTAATCATAAAAAAGACCGTGTTCAAGGATTTCAAAAATTCAACCATGTCCGACGCTTTCGAAAAGAATCTCCTCCGCCTACGCATCCACAAGTAACAATTGCAATGTGGATCAATTGAAATCATTGAAGGTTGAGATAGCAAGGCTAAATCAGGTAGATCAAGGTCGTCAAAAAAGATTTTTGGAGATGCAAAGAGAGTTACAAAAAAGATGCAATCACAAATGCAAATAGAACGGAAAGAGATTAAAAAAGAACGACAAGTGCGTGAAATGATCATACATTTAATGGAAAGTCGTCCATTTGATGGTTAATATATATTTGGATTAATGGTTAATATATATTTGAATGGACGATTGAATATATTTTTGGATGAATGGTTGACTATATTTTTGGATAAATGGTTGACTGTATTTTTGGATGAATGGTTAACTATATGTTTGAATAAATGTATATTATATATATATTTTATTATAATAGGTTATATTAATGAGTTTTTTATAAGGTCCTAATAGACACCCATGTAAAACAGAATTATTATTTTTTAGTCTTAAAAATTTACGATCAACTAGTTTGTCGCTAAGTGTAGTTTGTCCAAAATTTTGCGAAAAATATAAAATACTAGTAAATGACGACCAACCAGGTGGTCGTCTATAATTTCGCGTCAAATTTTTGTGACCAACCATGTTGGTCGCTCTTATGTTGGTAAAAATGTATGTGATCAACCAAGTTAGTTGTCCAATTGTTGGCGCCAATTTTTTGGTCGCCTTTGTGTTGACGTTAAATTTTTGAGACCAACCAAGTTGATCGTGTCTTTAACTTGGTATCAGAGCCAAGTGTGTCTACCGACATGGCAACACGTCTTTAACTTGGTATCAGAGCCAAGTGCGTCTGTCGACATTGCAACGCGTCTTTACTTGGTATCAGAGCCAAGTGCGTCTGTCGACATTGCAACGCGTCTTTACTTCGTATCAGAGCCAAGTGCGCCTACCGACATTGCAACGCATCTTTACTTCGTATCAGAGCCAAGTGCGCCTACCGACAATGCAGCGCGTCTTTGCTTCGTATGAGAGCCAAGTGCGTCTACCGACAATGCAACGCGTCTTTGCTTCGTATCAGAGCCAAGTGCGTCTACTGACATTGCAATGCCATCCATGGGATGTGGCTAACCCGATTATTTGAGGTACTGCCTCTTCAAAGAGCGAAGAAAGGATCCAACTGTTCAAGAGCATGTTCTCGGCACTAGAACATTCAATGCACTCATTTCCAGTTTCTTCATTTAAAAAAAAGAAGCTAATAACCAAATTTAATAAATTTTCGTTTTATTTTCTAGTCATGTCATGATTTTTATGTAATCGAGTTTTTGTATGATAATTTTCCTTATTGAATTATCTTTATTCATTTTGTGTTTGTATGATTATGCAGGTTTAAAGGTTTAAACCATCTCTTGATGCAGACAACCCAAATGAACCTTCTAAATCGCTTTAGTGTGTTTTCTTTCAAATTTCTAAATGAGAAAACAATGTTTGAGTGTACATATGTTTGAGAAAACAATTTCTAAATGGACCTTACACTTATAAAAGGTAACTGTTCAAAACAAATTTTCGGGTGTATCTTCTAGTGTTTTTTTATTCTATTAATCTGTAACCTAGTACTAGGTAGCATGCAACTGTGTAAAAAATATTACCTTTTAATTACTGAACTACCATTAAACGAATAAATTTTATTGCTATTTAAAAATTTTGTCAGTTACTATTGAACGTACGATGTAAAACGCACGGGATGAATCCAACGACTGACGCAATCTGACATATTTAGCGCATCTATTATTAGACACACCTGATGTGTGCCGATTATTTATATTCATGGAATTTAGTTTGGTAGTTGAAATTAGTTTGGTGTTTGTATTATTTTTTCCATTTAAATGTTTGTATTATTTTTTTCATTTAAATGTTTGTATTATTTTTCTTTAATAGGTTTCGATGGAAAATTCTGAGAGGGAAACTACCGAGATCGAGTCTTGATCGAATAAAATCTGAAAGCTCAACGCAGGATGCTAGGATTGAACATTTGAACTTAATTGATTTAATTTTCTGATTTAATTTTTTCGATTGTTGATTGATTATTGGGTTGTTAGATTTTTAATTATTAAATAGATATTTCATATTTGATTAAACAAACGCTCATACCGAAATTTATTTAAAAATATAAGGATTGTTTTGCAATTTTTTTAATTACAAAGGGTTGTCAATAAAAAGTTATTCAAATCAGATTATCTGGATATCCGAAAATTAATCCGAATTCAGATTCAGATGTCTCAATTGTTGAGTTAACGATGTCCAGGAGGGATTTAATTGCTGTGTTAGGGCGATTTGTTTCTTTGCTGTTTTGCAGGTTGCAAGGTATGGAAGCACGCACGGAGTGAGAAAACCTGGAAAAAAAAATTCAAAATTGGAGTTTTATTTATTAATAAAACAGGTACGATTTACCTTATTTTGAATCAAACTCTGTTCTTTTTGTACTTTTCTCTACTGTGCGTTCGTGTTCTTCAATTTCTCCATGGAGAATACTTCCATGGAGGTTGAAGACGATAGGGAATGGACTGAGGTAAGTCATCGCAAGTCTGGAGGAGGGTCAAAAAACGTTGCTGGCTCTCCGGCGAGAGGAAATTCGGGTTTCAGAGGACGCGAGGGTGCTCGCGTTCGAGGCAATTCTGGTTTTGCAGGTCTCCGTGCACGGCAGAATCCACCACGGGAAAAGCTCACTGAGGAGCAATTAAAGGTTAAGGCAGATAAATTCAAGCTTGCAAAGCATGCTGGGGATGGATATCTACCAGATACGACAGACATTAGCAAATTGCAGAGAAGGAAACGAGTCAGAGAAGGCTTGGGTTCACCGGACGACCTCGCGGCTATGGAGGAACAACGGAGGTTGAACGCGATCACGAGGAAGAATGCCATCTTGGCTGGGGAAGGTCTACTGGGAGCTCCAACGTCCCAAGCTGAGGCTACGAGGAGGAATCGGGTCCGAACAGGTACAACCACCAGCGAGGACCTGCAAAAAATGCAAGAACAGAGGGGAAAAACAGAGTACCTCAGGAGATCGAGGTTAGTAGATGATGGAGTGCTGGGATCGACAACTGAAAAGAGTGAAGTTGAAAGGAGAAGAAGAATAAGAGAGGGCAGAGCTACTGTGGAAGATGTTGCGGCAATTGAAGAGCAACGAAGGTCTGTAGCACGAGCACCGGCAGTGGGGAAACCCATCGACTGGTGCAACTTGCGGTCATACGCCTCGCTGCTGAGACCTGCACCTGAGCTTCCTGAGGGAGTCACCACCAGACTGAGCTACACGGAGCCAACTGAGAAGAATGGAAGAAGGGGTGCGCTACTGGAAGCGAAGGTTTTGAAGAAAATCGAGCAGACAAGGTTTGTCGGCACGCTCCTCGTCAGAAGACTTACAGACGAGAAGATTGATCCACGTTTTGCGAAGAACTTTGTGAGGCAGATATGGGGAATAGGTTGGGAGCACTTCAACGTTCAGGTCAGGAGGTCTGGTGTCTTCTTAATCCAATTCAGACGACCGGAGGACTACATCACAGTCCGGGAGGCAGGAGACACATGGATGAAGGGTGTCTACACCATCGTGAAGAACCGGACGGAGGGTTGCGCAATCGAGAGGGAGAGAATTACCTCACTGCCCATCTGGATAGGCCTACCTGACTTCCCGGTGCACATCAGGTCGCCGGAGGTTTTTTCGGCGATCGACAGTGTGCTTGGAAAACCACTGAAGATTGGTGCGTTCACGGCAAAGGGTCTGAACTCCAGTGGAGCGAAGATCCTAGTCAGAATGGAGGTTGCGGGGAGCTTCCCGTCAGAGGTGCCAATTTTCATGTATGGCGAAGATGGATCGGAGACGGAAGACGCGTGCTCCGTCATCTACATCAAACCGCCACCGGTGTGTGGCAGATGCGTATCCTTTGGTCACACTGCGGAGAGGTGCAGGTTCGTTGATGATTTCCCAGCTGAAAAGGTGGCAGCGACGTTCACCGGAGAAACAAATGCAGCGGGAAAGACAAACCAGAGGGGATCGAGAAATAAAGATGGGGAAGAAATGTCAGGTGGCAGTGACGTTGCTGAACGGGAAAAGATAATTGGAACAGATGGGAGGAACTTAAATGATGTGGATGCCACGCCCAATGAGACATTGACAACCGAGATGCACGTGGTGGAAGAGTTGGAAAGTGGAACAGTCACGCATGATGTGGACATGCAAGAAGCAACTCAGGAGGACCACGAGCTGGCGGATAAGGAGGTAATACGTGGTGATGACATGGCACAGCAGGAGGCGATCATTGGGACAGGTGGATTTCACTTAAATGACGTGGAGGGGATGACCAATGAGGGAAAGACGGCTGATGCGGACGTGGAAGGTGAGATGACTATTCTCCAATTCCAGCGAAAAATTATTGATGTGGCATTGGGTCGGGTCGGGTAAGCCTGAATGGCAAGGATCCGGAGACTGTTGAAGAAGGAAGAACAGAGGATTCGGGGAGCAGAGGATTTCTAAACCAGCGGAAGGGAGACAGTACGGCAGGGAGAGGAAAAGGGGAAAAGACCAAGTCCAATACGCAGCAGTTCCAACGGGAAGAAATCGCTCAACACGCTACCGAGGACGTGCAGCAGAGACTCGCCTCGCCGAACGGTATGGCTCTGCACGCGATGGGTGCAGACAAGCTGTCAAAATTCGCGGAGATACGTTGGGTGGATGGGAAGTGGTACAGAGTGGGAGAAATCGATCCAGTCACCGTTGGGTGGATGACGACAATTTACACCAATGACCCCGTCCAATTAAAATTAAATGGGCAGCAACAAAGTGATCTAATCACCAAAGGGAAGGTCCAACCAACTCACAGCTCGAGCCTAATTGGCCAGTGGGTGCACCCGATGAACCAATTTAATCAAGCTCACGTAGGATCGGATAGTCGGGGTCAAGCCACATTAGGTGACAACTTAGCCAAAATCTCCTCAGAGGCAGATCGAGCTATACTGGAATTAGCTAAATTGGCTGAGTCAAATCAACAAAGGGGTGCACCAAACCAAGCAAATGCAGGTCCAGACTTAAGGGAGGCAAACCAAAGATGGCTAAACTGGAAGCCGGTTCAAACCCAACGTTCAATGTTGGTGCAACCAAGTCTGAAATTTCAAAGAAGGGTATCGGGTCATCAAATAAAAAGAAAGAGGGAGACCCGACCCGAATAAATAGAGGAGTGAAATCAATCACAAGCAACCGTCGAGAAATGGTAATTACAGTGGGGAAGATAACCGGAAGATCAGCTCCGACGATAACCAGACCGGTGGGCTATAAGAGGTGGAATAAAAAATTGAGTAGAAGTAAGACAACAACGACATAAGCGGAGACACAATTTGGCAAAAGAAAGCGATATCCATGAAACCCGGCTGATGGGTTAGCGAACAAGATACTCCACGATGCGACGAATGAGAAACCCGATGAGGAGAGTCGACGATTGGAGGAGAATTCGGATCATCCACAAAAAACTTCGACGCTTCAAGCAGAGGGGAACGGGATTGGGTCATCGCAGCAAGAAATGGAAGCTTTCCCGGCGGGGCTGACGGAGAGACCATTTGGCAGACTGGACTTTGACGAAGCAGCTGATCAGGGAGATGCGGAAAGTGACCACGACAAGGCAACCAAAAAGGGGAAGGCGGGAAGAAATGCGGCGGAGATCATAGACAAACAAATAGCAAGAAAATCCAGGGAGGATTATCTGCTTGATCCAGAGGTCGCAGAAGGAAATTTCACATCGGAGAAGACAGCCGGGAATTTAGACTACTCGACTGCAACGGGGTGGGAGGACGACTCGGATTTTAAAGACGTAACTGAGCAAGAGGGAGATTCCGACAGTGATCACGAGAAAGGGGACATTGTCTGGGGGAGATCACCGCGAGATGTTGACCATGTCGACGATCGCCGGACGGAGAAGCTCCGGCAACCCCAAGTGCTGCCCGACTTAACCACCAGGGGTGGGGTGAGCGGGGAAGGTGAGTCCTAAACCCAATTAATTTAATCTAAATTAAATCAAATTATTTAAGTTAATTAGGAATAGTAAAGTAGTTAGTAAATTAGGGCTTGAACACTAAATAATGAAGTAAGAATTATAAAGTAGAGAGGGAATATTATCTTAAACTTATATTAATAATTAAATGGAGGAAAGTTACATGTGGGGGTGGGTTAAAAAAATAGGCAAGGGTATAAATGAACCAAAAACAAAGGAAAAGGGTAAAAGCGAAATCCTAATAAAAACAAATAGACAAGCGAAGGATAAAAACTTAGAGGGTGATTGTGCAAATCTAAAAGCACGTGGGGGGTTGTGCAAAATCAAAGAGAGAATAAAATCCATAGGGGGAAATACAAAAACAAAAATGCTAGAGCAATTCAATGGGAAAAATCATGAAAACTCACCAAATAATATTCATCTGGGAGGGAGAAATATTTTAAATCATAGGCCAACCAATTGGGCTTGCAATTGGTTGAGTCCATTGACAATGCCAATTGATCCCAACATGAAAATCGCTAGTCAAGGGGAGAAAGGAAAAATTAAATGTATCGGAAGGATTAAGGATAAAAATATGCACGTGGGTGGGAGAGCCTATTCCACGTGGGTAAGGGATTATTTAATAAACCTTTTGGAAAGAGGAAACACAAAAAATGACAAAAACACAAAAATACCAATAGAGAGAACTTATAGAAATTCACACCATGGTATACAGGCCAAAGCTTTTCCTCTAAGAATACTAGACAATGCCCAAACTTGGCCAAAACACAATATAGAAAATGGTCAAAACACGTCAAACTTAATCAAGTTCGGTCATTACCCAAATCTGACCAACCCTAATTCAAAGGGACAACAACCTTCAATCCCGATCAAATCGAGAAAATGCCCTACCCTAACCAAAATTGGCAAAATCACCCTTAACCCGACAAAGGGTGAGCATAGCCAATTCACCCCAATATTAATCACACAAGGTCAAACTGGACAAACCACCCCAAATTGGAACAAGACTGCTCAAAATAGCAGTAGGCTATCCGAGGGGGAAGTAAACCAAACCAGCCAAATCTGGGTCAAGACCTGCACCTCAAAACGTGAAGCTGACCACAAAACACAAGGAGTGCCCCAATCTTAAATCAAGACCTTTGTTAATTTATAAAATAAATACAAATGTCATTTGGGAGTTGGAACGTGGATTAAATAATTGAGTAAGGAAGGATGAGGTTAAGAGGTTTGTCAAGAAGTTCAAGTTGAATCTATTTAGCCTATATGAGACCAAAATTAACAAGATCAACTTCGTACACTGTAGTAAGATGTTTGGACAGAATTTCTCGGTGACATCAAACAGGGGTGAAACAGACACACGACGGGACTCTATCTGGCTGGTATGGAATGCAAACATGTGGGAGATTGAAAACACCACCTTACATGATCAATTCATACATTGCCTTGCCAAAAACAAAGAGGGGCTAACCATAAATGTCACGCTAGTTTATGCCTCAACCGACTACCAAGAGAGGGATAAATTATGGGACGAGCTTATAAAAATAAGCAGAACGACTACTGGACTATGGATTCTACTCGGTGATTTCAACGAGATTAGAAATAGAGAGGATAGGAGAACACGCCACATACTCTATGCCAAATAAAAGGAGTTTCAATCAAGCGATAGATAATACATGTCTACAAGAGATCTCCATCATAGGTAATCCAACAACATGGACAAACAAAAGGATAGGAGAGCATAGGATCAATAGTAGAATTGATAAGAGGTTTGGAAATGCTAAACTCTTCAACCTATGGCCTGATATAAAGTTGGAAAGTCATTCTGGGGGCACCTCCAACCACCGTAGTTTGACCATCGACCTTAGAATCGTCCAAAAAAAGAAAAAGCCTTTTAGGTTCACTAACTCATGGCTTAAAAAAGAAGAATTACAAGGGATAGTCAAAGAGGCTTGACAGACCCAAGTATGGGGCACCCCGATATACATATTCACCAAAAAACTAAACAATGTGAAGAGGGTACTTAAGAGGTGGAAGACAACGGAGGATCAAACAAGATGGAGGATAACCCAGGCTGAGAAAGAGATCCAAAAGAACGAGACCCTGTTGGAGAAAAACCCATTTGACGCAACAATACACGAGACGCTAAAAGGTTGTATCGGGAATTTAAAAACCCTAATTCAGGTTCAAGAGGAGGATGTAAGGCAGAGGAGTAGAGCGTATTGGCTCCAACTTGGAGACAAAAACACCAAATATTTCGCAGTCATGACGAAACAAAGGAAGAACCTAAACTCACTATATAGAATGTTAGGGCCCAATGGGAGAGTGATGGTCTCGAGAAGTGAGATGGAGGAGAAGACATTAGAGCACTTTCAAGCTTTATATGCTGAGGGAGGGGAGATTTGCAGTAACTCCCCTAAAAACTTCACAAACACAGTCACAGACCAGCAAAACGCAGACTTAGAGGAAATGCCTACATATGAAGAAATTAAGAAGGTAGTCATGGACTTGAACCCAGATAAGAGCCCTGGCCCGAATGGTTTCAATGGAGCTTTTTTTAGAGCTTTTTGGAAGATCATAGATAATTAAGAACCTGGTAAAGGCCACACAATCTATTTTCTTAGTCGAACCCCTCCTAAGACAAACTAACGTGACATTTGTGACCATTATCCCAAAGATCAAAAATCCAATGAGAATGGACCAATTCAGACCCATATCATGTATGAACACCACATACAAAATACTATCCAAGGTTATAACAAACAGATTCAATTACTGAAATATGTCAAGTAGACTACCAGAAGGAACACTCGAGGAGTTGAATTCTATTTCATACAGATATATATGGAGCGGGAAGCAAGACTTTACGTGGGTCCAAATGACATTACCCAAGAAGGAGGGGGGTTTAGGAATGAAATGTTTCTTAGAATCAGCAAAGGCATCTAGGATAAACAGGTTGGGAAGGATTTGGGAGGCACATGACTCTATTTGGGCCACATGGATGAGAGAGAGGTATGTGAGAGAGAGAAGCCTTAGAGATATAAACAAACAACGAAAGGTAGATTCTAAAACTGAGAATAATAGATAACAAATATAAAACCGAGAAGGTCCTAAAATGTGGGGCAAACTACAACTGTATTTGGACCGGGAGTGGCACCTCACCAACATACAAAAAACGCTTGGGAATCCATAAGAAATAGAGGAGAAATCGACAAATTCTGGGAGGGGATACCACTAGCGTTAAAAAATTTAGCATAACACTATGGAGGGCTAGATGGGTTAAGATAGCGATGAAGGTTGATTGGGCTAAAAGAAGGGGAGGAGGAAATACTGATTGCATACTATGTGGAGGACCATGGGAATCACAAGACCATGTGTTCTTTAGGTGTAAATTTTCCATGGACCTATGGTCCTATTCATTAAATGCAAAACCAGGTTTAATTACATGTGCAGGTCTCGCTTTAGAACAGGTAATGGCAGAGGCTCACGCAAGAACAAAGAACACGCCATGTTGGGGTCTAACATGGGCATACACGGCAGTGACAGTATAGGGGATCTGAACCGAAAGAAACAAAAGAGTACACGAGGACAGAAGAATGTCGCCGCAAGAGATAGGGAGAAGGATAATACAAGATATAACAAGCACCTTCACGGCGAGCAGGTACAAGGCTAGAGGAACGACCCAAGAGAAACGACTAGCGAAAACATGGGCGAGAAGCCCCCAACAGGACCCAAGCTAAAATATCTACTATTGATACGATATATTTGTAACTTAAATTCGGTAGGACTTGTATTAAGGAACTACAACATCTAGACTAATGGTGGGTTAGAATTCTACAATAGAACTCTAACCCACAACAAAGCATAGAGAGTCCTACCTCTTAGGAGATGGTTTTTCTACTACAGTAGAAACGACATGAGTAATCACTTACAAGTAGTTGACCGAAAGGTGATGGCAGAGTTTTCCCTTGAAAAAGGAAAAGATGACTGGAGCACACTGAGGTTTTTACACTCCCCATTAGCCTAGGCCAACTACGTAAGAACGATAAGGCATAGATCGTTGTAGGAAATATCGAGTCAGTTCCCAAAGATTGTTGAAAGCCTAAACGATCGTAAGATCACATGGTTGGATCAACACAGAGGACGTGAGATGGATCTATGTGATCACACCTCCTTTTTTTTTGTTAAAATTTATATATCATCAAATAGTTTTAATTCAAAAAAAAAAAAAAAAAAAGAAGTAAAAATCGTCATAAAATTTATAAAAAACACCCTTATAGTTATAACTAATAAGTTTGATAAAAGTACTCAATTAAAATAAATTACCCAAAAAAATAAAAAACCCTAAATCTCCAAATCTCGTCTCACGCTAAATCCACACCTGGACGGATTTGAGATCTCCACAGCCTGGCGAATCTCCCCTTCTTCACAGGAATCACAGATCGAGTGATCGACGTCGAATAATCTACACCGATTTCACGCGATCACGCCTTCACAGTTCACACTTCACAGAATCTACACGCCTTCACAGCTTGAATGTTGAAAGGTAATTTTATTTTTTTGATGGAGTAAATAAGTTAATTTCTGATTTCAATTGACTGGTTGATTTTTTAAATTTCAGATCAACATTAATCATTACTCATCACCAAATATTCAGATCTTCGTTTTTTCCCCACAACTTCACACATTCAACTGTTCAAGGGTAATTTTTTTGATTGAGTAATGCATTTTACGTTCACTTATCATATTTAAGAAACCCTTGCATTTTGTGTTTAACTGCAAATTAAGATTGTAGGAGGTTTGATTAATGGATTCGAAGTATGTCACCGAAATCTTTCAGTAAGAAGCTATCCACTCAGTAAATCCAAGCCTTTTCTTCTTCTTCTAGATTGCTCATTGCTGGTAATTGCATTTTCTGTTGTAGACATCTGGAGAATCATGGTGAACACTTGATGGATGTCAAACGTTCACTGGCTCATGAACTTCACAGACTTCATGTTCTTATTCTCTTTCTCTCTACTCTTACTTTCATTAGTTGTTTATTTTGTATCATTTCCTTCTATTTGTAAATTATAATAGCTGATCTCTATCTCTTCGAATTTTAAAGGTTGAAGAAGAAATGCTTATGCGCAAGCTCTTTGAGGTGATGGAAAAAAACAAGGTAAACAAGGTTTATAACTATAAATGTGAAATGTCTAAAAGCTCTTTGTTCGACATTTAAGTCCTTGGTTGAAAACCTATGTATGGACATTGATTTACCCACTTTGATTTAACTCAACAATGAATATATTAGCTGGATATTGTTTTATGTCATATTGAGCTTTATTCAATCAGCACTGGTTCCTTATTTGATTCGATAGGGGAGAGGGGTTTCCAGTTTCTTCATTTAAAAAAAAGAAGCTAATAACTAAATTTAATAATTTTTCATTCTATTTTCTAGTCATGTCATGATTTTTATGTAATCAAATTTTTGTATGATAATTTTTTTATTGAATTATCTTTATTCATTTTGTGTTTGTATGATTATGCAGGCTGAAAGGTTGAAATCGTCTCTTGATGCAGACAACCAAAATGAATTTTCTAAATCGCTTTAGTGTGTTTTCTTTCAAATTTCTAAACGAGGAAACAAGGTTTGAGTGTACATATGTTGTCTGTTAGTGAATCTTTTGTTTGGTATAAGGATGTTTTTTGTTCCAATTTAGAATCATTTACACAGTAGTATTCCGAACAAGTCGTGCAAAGTGAATTAGATGCTTGGTCATTGGTCATTTGGTGTGGTGTTAAAAATTTACGCTTGTCATAGAGTTGTTTGTCATTTTGAAAAGTTACGCTTTTATCAAAATGTTAGAAATTCATGTCTAATAATATGAATTCCATGAAAAATAACAGCCTGGAACAACTTCATCATGTCTGACCATGTACAAAAGATGACTTCGTCGGAGTGCTATCAGAGTGATATTGAGTAAAATTTGTATTTTACACAAGGTTGGGTAGAAATTTAGAATGGTAGATTAAGAAAGGGCATATTCTATTTATAGACACAAAAGATGATTTAGACACAATAGCGGATCAGGTGAGGTTAATCTAATTTTAACTTAAAATAAGATTAATTTTAATCTCCATTGATATTTCAATCAATGGTCTAAAATTAATTTGGTTTTTTTTTTTTTTTTTTTTTATAGAAGAAACTTCATGGAAGCCCGTCTTTAATGAACCTAAAAATGTCTATGAAATCATGGTCTCACATTTTAAAAAAATAAAACATTCGAGATTAGTGGTAAGATGAAGGGGAAAAAATTCAAATGAAATAAATAGACGGACGGTCAGGATTTTGTGGACGTTTTTGGATTTCCTTAAAAGAGGTTCATCTGAAAATTATTCTATTACAAACAAGAACAACTAATTAAATAAAGAAAATGTAAAAAAATAAAAATAAAACACACATTTCTTGATCTTCCTCCTTCACAATCTTGATCACCCATCGATCTTAATCTTCTAGAATCTCTCTATTTTTTCACAATCTTGATCTCTCATTGATTTTGATCTCCAACTTATTTTTAATTTTTAACCATTTTTTAATCTTCAACAATCTCATCGATTTACAACCAACAACCTTATCAATCTGTAACTAAAAACCTCACCAACCTATATAGGCCAACAATCTCATCGATCTGCAACCAACATTTTTTGATCTTGATCAATTTGATCTTCAATTCGTTTTCATCTTCTAAATTTGTTATGAAAAAGAGTTATAAATCTAAACATGCAATTAATTATAAAACTAAACATGCAACTAATTATAAACCTGAACATGCATTTAGTTCTAATTTTTAAACTTAAACATGCAACTAGTTCTAAATCTGAACATGCAAATTGTAACTATTTGTAAATCTGAACTTGCAACTAATTAATAATTATAAATCTGAACACAGTGGAAAAACCAGAAGAAATCCGATCCATGAGAGTCTAATTTTAAAGTCTTTAAAAATTATTCCAATTTTTTTAAAATATTTTTAATTCGCAGGGTGGTCACATGATTTAATTAGAATATAGACTATTTTTTGCGTGTTTTTTTGTTTGTTTATTATAAACGCTCTTCAGGTGCCATAAATGCGCCGTCCTTTGCCATCAAATTATGTTCATTAATATTTAATTCAATGACTAAAATAATATAATGTAACACATGTAAGATGTAAAATAATGTATTATAAAAGACACTAACACATGTAATAGACAAAATTAATTTAACATATTTTAATATCGACACATCCAAATTTTAATTATTATTTTATGTTTATGATTTTGAGGCTATGACTATTATATATGGTAATTTAAAAAAGAAATTATATATGATATTTTATACTATACCTTGAGTTTTTTATAAAATACAAAATCAAATGAATATTTAGCCTATAATAAATTACATAAAGTATATTGGGTCTATAACCATATACTATAAAGTATATTGGGCCTATAATAATATACTATACAGTATATTGGATTTATACCAATATTGTATATAGATTATAGGGTCTATAAACTCTCCCCCTTGGGGGCTACTATGAAATACTATTGAGTGTTTGTCGTGACATATATGGACGGAAAAAAATAAAAGATACAAACAATACATTAATAGGCCTCTTGAGGTAGTCTTTAAAGAGGTCATTAATTAAAAACATCAGTCTCTTCTTTGAGTATTACAAAAAAAGTTAGTCACCTTTTGAAAACATTTATGGTGGAAGTATGAGAGACCAACCTTCTGAGGCAGCGTATTTAGTTATTATATAACTAGATTACATAACTAATGGGAGAGAATCAATAAGTTTCTTGTTTTTTTTTTACTTCTGTTTTATTTCTATACTCTATTTTTGTAAACTGGGAAATTGTCTTATTTTTTAATGAAATTTAATTGCTTCAAAAAAATATATAGGATTATATGATTTATAACTATATAATAAATAAAAAATTGGGGGCTCAAGTCTTATAGTTTTGTCCCTGTTGAACATGCAATTAGTTATAAATCTGAGCATGCAACTAATTATAAATTTGAACATGCAACTATTTGAAAATTATAAACATTTAACTATTTATAAACTTGAACATGCAAATATTTAAAAATCTCGAACATGTAACTAGTTGTAAACTTGAACGTGCAACTTCTCAAAAAAAAATGGAGAAAGAAACAGAAGAGGCACAAATTAACGTAGCAGAGACGAACCTTGGCAGAAAAATCGAAGAAAGAATCGATGGAAGAAATAAAAAATCAGAGGAGATAAATGAAACAATGAGGAATGAAGAAATTGGGATTGAGAGTAGTTATTTGTTTTTCAGTTTACAATTATAAAATAGATTAAAATGAAACATGAAAAAATTACAGTCATTGGAGCTTTTGGAATTAGCATTGCAGTTATTTTTGTTGTCTTATTGGTAGTAATATTGATTTGGTATTTAAAAAGAAGGCAAAAGACCAAAGAATATTCAAGCTTTATTCCAACAAGTACAACAACAACACCATCAACAACTTATTCACAGGATTCTGGTAAATAACACTGATAATTTTCTTAAATATATAAGGTGTTAGTTTGATAGTTGAATTATTTATATTCATTGAATTTAGCTTGGTAGTTGAAATTAGTTTGGTGTTTGTATTATTTTTCTGATAAAATCGCAGTAATGATTAGGGTTAGCATGCATAAAGATCAGTAAATAGAGAATAGATCAAAAACAGATTTAACAATGTTGATTAGCACTGATGGTCACCGGAGGTAAAGAACACGGAAGCTGCAACGGTTGGGAATGGGCAGGGTTTTCCTGTGTTTTGTATTAATAATTAAAGAGTACAAGAAGTTAACTATTACAAAAATACATGACCATATATATACTAAATACTAGTTACCCTAATTGCTAATTTGACCCATTCCGACCCACTTGATATGAAATTGAAATTCACGATGGCTTAGCCCATTTGTTTTAATACCCCCTCAAGCTGGAGCATGGATGTCATACATGCCCAGCTTAAGAATGATATGTCTCAAATTTTGAATCAATGCTGGTTTGGTAAGAATATTTGTCAATTGATTATGAGATTGAAAACAAACCATTCGGTAAATGTTCTCTAACAAGTGACAATCAATTTCAATATGTTTGGTCCTTTCATGCAATATTGATGTGAGATTGTAGACAAACGTCATTTAAATAATCATAAGAAACTTATGCCAATTAAAGTTCACTGTATGTTATTTAAGCGTGACAGAATTATGATAAATTTGATGCAGCGGAAGATTTAGAAGAAATATTGAATCACAGGTTTTAGGATAGAGAGGAAAATTAAACAGATTTTGATGAATCAATAGAATAAGTTTGTATGATTTAATAAAAACAAGATGGTAAATTGTGAATTAATAAAACAGATTTTGAGGAAAATGAAAGATGAATTAATAAAACAAATTTCAATTTTCTCCTTATGATCAGGGCAGTTGTCATTTCCATATTCATTGACAATGACCCATAATCTAAACTTTTCAAATAATAGGGTGAAATAAGATCAAATATGGGGCCACCCAAAGGTTTTAGAGTTGTCATATCTTGATAGTTGTTTGAAATGACTGAAATTGAGAGATCAAAGTGATAATGATAATCGATATGGATAGGTTTAAAAAATGTTAACCGGCAGTGAAGAAAAAAAATCTGTTTCATCAAAATCCCATTTGTTTTAATATTTTCTTCGATGGTGTTTGCTGGTGTGTACGCTCGCCGGTGTAAGCCCACAACCTCAACTCTCCAGTGTTCACTCTCTCAGAATTGTCAACCCCCTCCCCAGTTGGGCCAGGGGAGGTATTTATAGCCTTCACTTGTTGTTATTGGGCCTCGTGGGTTTGTACGGTCAGCCCCGTTCGTCCGCTCGTCCGCCCGCCCGTCCGTCCGCCTGGGCCGTCCGGTCCGGTTCGGTCCATGGGCCGCGGTCCGCGGTCCATGGTACCAACAGTACTCCCCCCTTCCTTAGCAGGCCCGGGGGCCTGGGGCCGTCCACCCCCCTTTCGACCCCCACCTACTCTCATTAAAGCTCCTTGGTTCTCGGGCCCCTCCTTCATTGCTTCTCTATAAATAGGCTGCTCGAGAGCCTTATTTTCCGCATCCCCTCTCCTTTCCACTATG
>LFYR01001680.1:302980-368728 GCA_001185155.1 Zostera marina | reverse complement strand
AACAGAGGGCCTCAATTAGATGAGCACACCCCTGAACAGGCTCAAGCTTGGCTCGAGATGGCTCGAGCCATTGTGCTTCACCTTTGAAGCCAATTAACTCACATTGTGAAGGTTGTCCACTACACATAATGTGAGTATAAAAGACCAAGTGGACCCAAAGGAGGGGCAGTTATTATTTTTATTATTG
This sequence comes from Zostera marina, assembly GCA_001185155.1. Taxonomy (NCBI): domain Eukaryota; kingdom Viridiplantae; phylum Streptophyta; class Magnoliopsida; order Alismatales; family Zosteraceae; genus Zostera; species Zostera marina. The sequence continues at coordinate 368,541 of LFYR01001680.1, read as the reverse complement.
AGAAGGTATTATCTCTCTCTCTCCCGTTTTTTTCCCTACCTTTCTATCTTCCTCTTTCCGTTTTTTTTCTACTTGCTATTCCCGATCAGAATTGATCCTTGGTGGAATCCTTGGAAATTCCAGATCTACATCCCTTCTTATAAGAAGTTTCCAATCTTCTTTCTTCATCTCTCCATAGAACAGTCCTGTTCTATATTAATTACATATGATTCTACATCCTATAAGAAGCACAATCTTTGACAGATTGAAATACAAGCTATACGCTCATGGAAGTCCAACCTCTTGAGGCTTCAATCCTTGGTCAGTTAGTTAGGGTCATAGCTGCATAAGAGATAGACAATGTTTTTATATTTACTGTACTTGCATTTCCCTATATTATTCTGTAATCTTGGGCTTTGCCCAATCTCTTTTTCAGTAATGAAAGTTTTAATTTTTCAAAAAAAAAAAAAAATTGTATCATATTTAGCTATTTTGAATCAATCAAACAGATTTATGAATTATGATGTGCAGCAAATGGGTGGTTATATTGGACAGCATGGTATAGCAGCACTTCACAAGTACAAGTACAGCGGTGTGGATAATTCTCTCGTTGCTAAATATATACTGCAACCTTTTTGGAGCCGATGTGTCAATCTTTTTCCTCTTTGGATGCCGTAAGTTTTTTCTAGTTTTATATGTAAGACGTATGCTGCAGAATAAAGTAAATTTTATTTCTTCTACAGAATACTGTTTGTTAATAATTCTGCATGCTATGAAAATTTACCATTATAAAAAAAATCTGCATGTTGTCATAGAATACTGAGACCATTACTAACTTAACACTTTTTTCCATTTTGGTTCTATTCTATTGTGTATGCCATTGTGTCCCACCATCAGACCAAACATGGTAAGGTCTTAAGTTTTCCTATTTTTGTTATATCTCTTCATACATACTCTAGCTTATTTTATTTATTTCTTTTTTATTTCCAGATTACTCTTACTGGTTTTGTGTTCTTAATGACATCGGCACTGATTGGCTATGTAAGTTATCATGCAGCTGTGTTTGAGATTCTACAGTGTTTTTCATTTTGTAGTGTTTAAAAATTGGAAATAGCTTAAGCTTGATGCATGTAGAACAAATGGAAGACACTTTGATTTATGACTTTGAGTTATGACTTATCTATGGTAGTCAGTAGAGCTCATTTTTACCCTTTGATTGTATACCTTTCTGACATGTTATCTTCTCTTTTTAGGTAAGTTTTAATGTTTTATCCCTACTCTCTTTGGCCTTTGCTCTTTTGCAGAATGTTTTCAAGGATGAAAATCACTAATATAGTATTATGGTTGATGAAATGCTATTTTTTTCCATAAAAAGTTGTTAGTTTATGTTGTATTATTTGGATTGCTTTGATGTAGAAAACTAAAAAATTTAATCTTGTTTTTTAAAATATAAATTTAAAATACATTTGGAAAGAGAGGAATGGAAAACTGAAAGTCTGATACTCGATTCTGATTTTCAATATCCTCGCACTGAAAGTCTGATGCTTCTAGTCCCTCATTTGATTCATCATTTGATTCTAGATTGGTCAGCTGTTGAGGTTCATCCATTTTTTACTTGTGTTTTGCCCAAAATCCATCCTATTCAAACACCACATCTCGCGAGATAACTGTTCTTTCATCCTTCATATCCATACATATGTAGCCATCTCAATTCATTGGGTAACCCATAAATGTGTGAGTTGTCGATTTGTCAATTGTCACCTAATTTGTTCTCCCGGTTTGGTCGTAAATTATGATAACATGTTTAGCCAAATATCCGGAGTTTGAAGTACTTCGGTGATCGTCGATGTAATGTTTCATACGGCGACATGCCTTTCAACACCTTGGTAGGATTCCTGTTGTAGAGATAAATGACAACCATAAATGCATAGTCCCAAAATCGAGTTTCTAATACAGCATGCTTCATCAAGATCAGTCCAGTATCGACAATATGTCGATGTCTGCGTTTCACCTTGCCCATCTGTGGGTGAGTGTGTGAGCAACTCAGACGATGCTTAATTCCACTATTTCGAAGCTTGATGGATAATTTTAAAAATTCTTTCGCATTGTCGCTTTGCACAACCTTGATCTGCCTATCATATTTCTTTTCCACCATCCTCTGAAACTGATCAAAACAACCTTCAACCTCTGATTTTATCTTCAATAAGAAAATCCAGTTGTAATTGGTTGAAGCATCCGCGAAGTTTACATAATACTTGGTATCCTTCTGTAGATTCTTTCGGGGATGACCCCCATATATCAGCGAACACCAATTCCAATGGGAAATTATAAACTGTAGATTTTCTCATATGTTTCAACTTTTTAGATTTAGTAATACAATAATCTTCACATATATCATTCATTCATTGCTCTAATATCTGATACATTTATTAGTTTATTTTTATTTAATTCTCCCGTTGCTCTCGAATGCAAGTCTCCGAGCCTCAAATGCTAAGTGCGTATACTTGCTTTCATCCCCGATATAACCTGATTAATCTGCTTCTCTTCAGTGTTCAGTGGTAATGGCAGTTCATATAACCCATTCTGTTCTCTTCCAACCATCATAATCTTCTTAGTTTCCAAATCCTTGACAAGTACTCTTTGCGGATCAAATATTATAGAAACCATATTGTCATAGTAAAATCTTTTCACAGATATTAGATTTTTAGATGCAGTTGGGAGTTGGGACACATAACAGATCGTTTAATTCAAATTTTCTGTTATTTAAATGGAAGATCGCATTACAAGAGTGAGTGATACTCATAAGGTGTCCATCAGCTGTGTTTATGGAATTAACACATTCTGATCCACTCTGAATGCTCCCTCTATCATTGGTATGTGATTCGTCGCTCCTGAGTCAGAATACCAGGTGCTCGACCTTCCCACACTCACCATATTCACAGATTTTTCATCCACAGTTCCAGACTCTGGGTACCATTTGAGGACCCTGATTTGTGAACCAAATTTGCAGACATTTTTCCATTGGGACCATTCACAGACAGTACACGATTATGTGTTGGCGGGTATTTGGTCAAGTTGATTCTGTTATAGCAGTTCAACGCTCCATGACCCTTGTTTGAGCATATTTGACACGGAATATTCTTTAGATTAGAGTTCTTTCCCATCTTCAACGATGTTCACGCTGAGTGGAGATGTGGAATTTGTGCGAGCTCTTCGAATCTCAATGTCAATAAGTATCCCTGTAAGTTCTCTAAATGTCACCGTGTCCCTCCTCGAAGTGACGTTCTGAATCAGTGCTTCGAAATCATCCCCTAATCCAGCCAGGACTTAGTAATATAATATCTGCATCCTGCAATTTTTCTCCCGCAATCGCAAGTGCCTCAAGCATGTTATTAATTTCAGTAAGATAATCCGAAATGGATTTACCTCCTTTTTTGAGATTCTGCAGCTTCTGTCGAATTCTCAGAATTTGTGATCGCGAATTTGATGCGAATTCCATCTGCAGCGTGCTCCACGCCTCGTGTGATTTTTCACACATTGAAACTTCCGATAAAACTGATGCCATTAGGGACGACATCAACCAGCCCAGGATCAATTGATCTTGCTTGATCGCTGTGGGTGTATCCAGTGCTGCATTACCTGTGAGGTATTGTAACAGATCATTACCTCTTAGGTTTGCGGCAAATTGAGTCCGTCACGCAAAATAATTGCTGCAGTCCAGCGCTACCGTTTTCAGGTTTTTGATGACCACGACTTTTGCCTATTTAGCAGCTACCACTTCTCTGCTTGCGTCCGACATAGTTAAGCAACGGAAAATCAACCAAATCAAGAACAGAGGATGAACAAAACAAAAAAGTCTTCCCTCAGGATCAATTGGCGAATGATACCATATAAGTGAAAACTCCAAGTAATGTGGGGAAAGCAATTGCTCGACCCCTCTAAAATGTATTAGTATTTAGTATATATACACTTTAGGGAGGATATGATCATATATCATAACAGATTCAGTTACGTGAATCGGTTATGTGATCCATAGAACGTTCTAGAAGCTAGTAGATCTGATTACATAGCCTAATTAATATTCATTTAAAATACTCATGTATTTATATTAAGACCTAATACCATCTTATTAATAATTCTCTACTTGGACGTTTTTTTATGCAATAGGCAATTTGCTTGATTTCGGAGAAAAAATAGAAAGAGTGTCAGGGTTTGGGGATGCTGTTAAAAACTAAAAATGCATCTACAGTATTGTTAAGTGTAGGTTGACGAATGATATAACAATTAACAAACAGCATAGTTTATGTAGGCACAAATGCATCAAGGCAATAAGAGTCTAAGATTATAAGACGGTGTAACTAGCTAGCTAGAGGACCTAAGACAGGACCTATGATGGATACCTGCTGAAATCCAGAGAACAAAGTTTTTTAAGGCGTTCGAGACCTCAACTAAGTCAGGTGTTGGGTGAATAGAACAAACATGAATGACAGCAAAAAGATTTCACTAGAGAGGGGAATAAGCTTGCTGGCTACCAAAATCTTCCTTAGGGAAGGTGCCCATGGCCTAGACAGTCATTGGGACCTTACCGGCTACCGCCTAGATGGTTCTTAAAAACAATGGCAGGTAGTGTATTGGATTGCCTAGGTGTCCGTCTAAAAATTTATGGCAAGTAGTGTTTTGGTGGTTGAAGGAAGCATTGGAATAAAAATTGAAGTAATGTCCTCTCTAGTAAATTGATATCCTCATTAGTATAATGACTGATGTTTATTTGAACTTGTGCATGGCTTACTAAAATATTTGATACGTCTTTTTTTTGAAGCAGTTAAATATTTTCATTAATAGTAATGGACATTGCCCTGATTAGAGTGGGAAATAAGTATAAAAAACAGATAAAATATGGTAGAGAGTACAAGACTCATTTGACACTTTCCACATGGCCATACTGCCTAGTGTTGAGTACTAGGTTATCTGCCTCCGGAGGTTGGTCTTCCATATTTGCATCGTGCTAGGCTCCAATGGATGACAACAACTCTTCTTGAAGCTCTCCGGCTTGAAGGAAAAACTTATGTCATTTATGACCTCCTTGAGTACCGCTTCTGGTGGTCTGAGTGAATGTTGTTGCCATCTTCTGTTTCTTTCTGCCCATATTTAATACATCTTAAATTCTTAATAAAAATCACTTGTACTTTTTCTTGTTATAATATGATTTTGAAGTGAAAATTTGGTTCAAGAGTTTAACCTTTAATTCATTTCATTGCCTCACTCTTTCTAATAAGTAATAATTCCGTGGTATTTTTCTATATTTTGTAGATATATTCACCTCATTTGGATACAGCTCCCCCAAGATGGGTCCACCTTGCACATGGTTTACTCCTCTTCTTGTATCAGGTTTTTGTCAAAGATCTTTTACATAATGCAATAAAAATTACTTAAAACATCAGTGTATGATACATTTGATACATGTCAAATGTTTGACACCAAAATTTAACCATTTCGATTTATTTAGTGGTGCTTTTGAGGGTCTCTGGTATGTTGAGGTTTTATTTCTATTTTTTCGACGCACGGTTCACCCTTTTTGTGATTTTTGATGTTCATTTGCATAACTACATGCAATTAATTTATACTACTTTGAGTTGCATTACTTGCTATCTTTGTGTTACCCTCTGCTGATGTTTTTGTAGATCTGTTCACAAAGAACAGTTCTAATCTCTGTAGAATATGCTCTCTCTCTCTCGAAAAATGGTCTCTCTCAATGCTCTGATCTGTTTTTTGTGTAATCAGATCGGCAATGAGTCAATGACACTCAAGAAGATTAAGTAGAAGGATATAGGAATAATAGGTTTAAGGAAATGATTCAAATATAAAAGTAAAATATCAAATATAAAAGGAAATTTTTTTAACGAGATTCAGCCATGCCTAGTTGCCTACTTCCCGAGGATGATTGGGTTCCTCCTACCCTTGGTGATCAAAGAAAATTCGAGTTCACAATTATATGAGAACAAAGAAAGATTTATATTTAGTGGTTATCTAGGGAGTCGAGCCATAGATGACTAACTCATTTTTCAACCAGCCCAATAAATGTTATTGGGCTCATGAGGAATATTCTCTATCTATCTTACATTTCCCTTATTAATTAATTAATTAATTGCTTGTTGAAATAATTGCAATTAATCTGAACACAATTATGTTAAGTCTTAAATGTTTTTGTTCCCCATATGTTCCAAAGCTCTGCAGCCTCCACAACCACTAAACCAGAAAAGGCAAAAGGCTGTAATCTTTTTCAGTTATTTTCAGTGCCTTCATTTCTTTTTCTACAAAGCAATCTTGAAGTTGATACATTGAATTAAATTTTCAATCAGATCTATCTGTGAATTTTTCCATTTCCCCATTATTTTTTATAATTTTCATCATCTTAACTTCTTTAAACTATTATCATGGCAAATAGCCAAATACTATATCTGTTTTGTAAATTTCATTGTCATGTATTTTTGTAATTACTTGGTAATTGGTACTCAACTGTGTTCCAACTTCCGAAAATGGAAATGTTTAATATTTTTAAACTTCGTCTTCGTGTTTCAATTATGTCTTTGCTAGACTTTTGATGCTGTTGATGGAAAGCAAGCTAGGCGTACTAATTCATCTAGTCCATTGGGGGAACTTTTTGACCATGGTAATCTTTCTCTGGAATTTTACATCATACCAGAATAGATTTTCTTGAAGATATTTCTATAGTTAAGTCTATCTCTGAAAGTTTGAAAATTCTTCTTCTGCAGGATGTGATGCGCTTGCATGTGCGGTAGGTTTTTTTTTTAAATTTCTTTAGATGAATTACTCTCTTAGTGGATTCTTTTTTTTTTAAATAAAAAATATTTTCCCCTGATGGTTCTTAGTTTGAAAGCTTAGCATTTGGAAGCACCGCAATGTGTGGGGCAACAACCTTTTGGTTCTGGGTAATCTCTGCCATTCCGTTCTATCTTGCAACATGGGAACAGTGAGTTTCTAAAGTTCTTTTCTGGTAGTTTTTGCCCATTTAAGATTTGTCACTTTTCAAAAACTTTGCTTCTGTTTTTCCAAACTATTCTACCCTATAAAACTGAAAATGAAACAAAAGGAGGTAATGACTAATGATATTGGTATCGTGTTTAGACTTGTAACTGCACTGGCCAATGTTCTGATTTAGCCATCGCGATGCGCTATTAGCATTTAGCAGTATCGCTAAAAGCACCTAAATGATTTAGCGCAATTTAGCCATGCTATTTTATCGCTAAATTGTACTAATAGCCCATGAAAAATATTAAAGGTTAATAGGCTAAATATGCTAATGGGCTTATATTATAAGTAATAAGATATATTATAAGTTATAATTTAAGGGTAAAATAGTAAAGTAAAATATTTATTTGATCTAAAATTAACATTCCAACGGATCTTTTTCCCTTTCATTTTTCCCCTTGTTTATTTAGTATTACTGATTTCCAGACCAGTCTCTATCTCCATTTTCTCCAAGTCTCCCCATTCTTTCCAAATCTCCAAATCTCCATCTCCATCTCCACAGTCCATTTTTCTATCTTCAATTCTCCAGTCTCCATTCTCCAAATCTCCGTTCTCCAATTCTTTTCTGAAAATTCAGACTTTATCAAAGACTACAATTCTGGAAATGACTATGTCAAAGAGCTTTATTTTAATTTCTAATTAATAAATGATATTTTTTTCTTTTTTTCTTGCCTCAAAAAGTTTAGTCATCGCTAAATCGCTATTAGCGCCGCTAATAGCTATTAGCTACTAATTTCCTAATGCGCTAAATGCGTTATTTATTATTTCAGAACATTGGCACTGGCTAACTGTCCAATTTTCTGATATTTTCTTAGTAACGAGGTGTAATTTTAAGGAAACCATGGGCTGGAATGTAATAATGGATCCTAAATGTCTAAATCTGTATGGGAAATGGTGATCTAGAGTTATGAAGATGCATATGATGCAGCTGTATGGGTCTGGACTCCTTGTGACAGACTGACAGTATTCTCAAGATAAAAGATAAATGATTATTGCTATTTATTTTCTATCTATCTATCTATCTATCTATCTAGTTTGGAATTTGTAACTTAATCTACTATTACTATTTCTATTTTTTTAATCTTTTCATTAATGAAAACATTTGCCATTTAAAAAAAAACTATATATTTCTAATAATTGTTTTTTGGCATAATCCAGCTTTTTTACGAATACACTTATTCTTCCAGTGATAAATGGACCTACTGAAGGTCTTATGATGATATACATTAGCCATTTTCTTACATTTTTCTTAGGTGAGTTGGTTAACATGGGCTGGTCTTTTACATTCTCATTGAATTTTAACATAATTTTATCATCATCGCCATTATGGATATAATTGTAAATTTGTAATATACGCTACACTGACCACAGTCTATTCAGTTTTATATGTTTAACTACGTTCTTTTTCAGGAGGTGAATGGTGGGCGCAAAGTTTTAGGAAATCAATCCCTTTTATGAATTGGGTGCCACTTGTTCCCGGTAAGTTTTTCACAGTTATCTTCAAAATCAGCATTGTATTGTATTAATGTTAACTTCATTTTAGGATGCCATTTATAGTATTAAAATTTTAAGCCACAACTCCATAGATAACCACTTAATGCTTGAAGAGATCATCTCAGATTCTCAGCTATTAATACCATCCACGACTACCATCATGGCATCATCAATCATGTGACCTTGTAAATGAGGTCATATGATCATTATTAGAAAGACTGTAATATCAAACAGTTATATGTAAACCTTAAAACATTTATAACTCTGAATGATGAAATGTTCTGGTGTTCGTCATTCTGGATGATTAATATAGTCCAAGGTTTTACATGGTTTAGGCGTTCATGCGATGGATCTGGTTCCATGAACGTCTAAGGAGCCTAGGCGTCGCATAAAACAGAGTGGAATTTTGCAATATATACCCTGTATTTTTTAATATTACAATAATTACCTGTATTTTCAAAATATTAATAGAATATATATAAAATTAATAGAAGTTTTAAATCATATTAGTAGCAAAATAGAAGTAGTTTTAACAAAAATCCTAAGTTAGTTCTTGTATTTATCTTGTAAATTGTAATACTATCTTGTAAATTGTAATACTATCTTGTATTTAATTTTAACTATTTAGATTTAGGGTTTACGTATTTATCTACAAAGAGGGATTGCAAGGACTAGGGAGTGGAGAAGAGGAGAGGAGAGGGTCTGGAGAAGATTGGATGAGGTGCTTCTGTCCTGATCGGCGCTCGCCATAGTTTCTGTTTGTTGGTCTGCAGAGGAGAAAGCTGCCTGGAAAAATTGGAAATAGGGAGAAAAAACCCTATTCCCGATTTATAATTCTATTTATAAAATTATTGAAAGTATTAAATGGGTTAATGGAATAATGGGTTAAACAGATCCAGCAGGATCTTCCTAACCAGACCAGCACCTGAAGGTTCATCACCTTGACAATGAAACTTACTATTGTCAAGCATTTTCAAAATATAGAGATTCTGAGTTTTTATTTAATTTATAATGTCATAATTACCTTTTGTAATTTTGTTACCTTTGTAACTTTTTAAACTTTTGAAAGTACATCTCTATGCTCTTTTTGAAATCATTTTCTTACTTTGGGATAATTGATTCTACAGAAATCCCCTTCTACGGAGTTGTGCTATTCCTTATGATTATCTTTGGTGTTATCCCAACTATTGGAGCAAAGTGAGATTGAGCTTTATTAATATAATAATATTATTGTAGAAACTGGTTTCTCTATTTCTCGACAGGACTATTCATTTTTTTGAAAAATTTCAGCATTAGTAATGTTTCTAAGGTGGTTAAGGCGAGAAAAGGAAGCATGATGCTAGCTTTGGCAATGGTAGGATAGATTATTAATAAATTTGCATGCATTTCTGTTCACAAATTTCCTTCTTTGATTTCTTATTGTAATAGTTTTTACTTGATTTCGATTCACATTGACTATGTATGCAGCTCTTTCCTTTTGTCGTGCTTTTGGCGGGGGTTCTTTCCTGGTATAGATTCTTATTTTTTAATCTGTTTTTTACTTTTATTTTATTTACATAAAAAATGCAAAATTCCTGCTGGCTTCTGGTTTTAAATAAAATAAAAATTGCAATTTCTCACACAGGTCATTTCTGTCTCCCGAAGATATCATGGGAAATTATCCTCATCTGCTTGTTGTTGGAACAGGATTTGCATTTGGATTCCTTGTTGTAAGGCATTTAGAAATGTGCAAAGCTCATTTACATCAACTGTTGTGTTTTAAAAGTGGTTTATCCATTGTAAAAATTATTTTTATTAACAGGGAAGAATGATTCTTGCTCATTTATGCGATGAGCCTAAAGGGTTGAAAACTGGAATGTGCATGGTATCCAAGATTCAACCATTCGTTTTAAATTCTAATATTGGATTTTGAATTTCTTCATCTATGCCATGCCTAATAGTGATATTAGCCATAATACTTTTTTTGCTCTATACATGTATTGTTTCTGAAGTCATTGTTGTATCTTCCTCTTGCTGTTGCAAATGCACTTACAGCTAAGTTGAATGGCGGGTATGCAACTCATTTTTGTTTTTCTTCTGAAGTTAATCCTATAGTAATATCTTCTTGTCTTCCTCTGTAGAATTCCATTATTTGACGAATGGCTTGTTCTGGTTGGATTCTGCGTGTACACCGGTAATTATGCTGTTATTTTCCTTAACTAACATAGATTTTCTCCCTACCTGTTTAATTCCAATTTTTCAAATGATTTTTCTGAAAAACAAACAGTGAGCCTCTACGTGCATTTTTCAACAACCGTTATTCATGAAATCACCAACGCGCTAGGCATATATTGCTTCAGGTGATAAATTTGTCATTTTTTTTTGTGTCCAACATTAATCAATCTATAATCCATGTTGATTCGTTATTCTTTAAATATATTATTGTAACAGGATTACCAGGAAAGAAGCTTAAATTAAAATTAAAGGAGCAAATATGGCCTTCCTCACCTCATCCATGTTCTGTCGAAAACTGTTGCAAATTAAGTTGCTGCCAAATTTTATGTGCTTGAATTATTTGGGTGTAGGTGTGTCTAGATTTATATATATAGGGAGGGAGCACTTCCTGTATATATTATTTAAACATGCGGTTCCATGCAGAATTTATTGTAGGCCGTCGTTCATTTATTACTGTTCAAACGTTCCATTCCTGTTCTTGTGTTGTGTTGTTCCCCTTGCTTTGAAGTTCATTTTACTAATGTTATGGGGATCAATCTGTCATTTAATTCGTCTGAAAAAATTATTTCAGCCATCCCTGTTCAGATGTTTCATCATCAAATTATATCACATAAATCAACAGTATCAGATTTGAAACTCAACTTGCTTACACGACCAACGGATTTTAGCAATCAACAATCAGAGCTAGAGGATAAACAAAATGAGAAATCAAAGAATAAGATATGAAATCCACAAAGTCTGATTCTATAATTATCATCTACCCAATCGGAAACCGGTCCTCTCCAATTAAATTTAAAGATCGACCACGTTGCTATTTTTAGGATAATGTCAATAAAGGTTAGGTATACAATTCAATTTTTAAGCAATTAATTCAATCCAATTCGAACCTAATCATTATCCATGACTTCATACCAAATATTACCGTTTTGAAAATTTAAACAAAAAAAGATTCGCTCGACTTGTCATGGTTATTATTAAGGTTTTTGAAAATTTAAACAAAAAAATTCGCTCAACTTGTCACAGGTATTAGTGAGGTTTCTCAAAATTTAAACAAAAAGTTTTCCGCAACTTGTCACGGTTATTATTGAGGTTTTTGAATATTTAAACAAGAAGATTCGCTCAACTTGTTATGGTTGTTACTAAGGTTTACGATGTTGTAAATGTTAATGTGTTACTTTCTTGTAATACTGTTTATACAGATAATGTATGATAAATCACAATCTCCTAAGGCTAAATTCTTAGTTAGAACGCTAAAAATGATAGCTACATAGGAGAAGGTCGATATAGTAGAAATCACAATATCAATCCCATCGCATTTTTTATTTTTTTATTCAATTGTATTTCAGACATTGCTCTTCATTATTTTTAATGAAAAAATTTAATATTTGCAAAAAAAAAAATGATAAATCACAATTACACAAGTATTGTTTACTATCATTCTATTCTCTCTCACTCTGTTGTGATTTCTAACAAAAGGTAAAAGGTCTCATTCACTTTGTGTATCTGGGTATATTTATAGGATTTAGTGGGCCTTCGGCTTATTTGCCCGATCGGTTCTCGATACAGTTTATCTGGGTTTGAGTACTATCGATTTCTGAAAATTTAAACAAGAAGATTTCCTCAACTTGTCACAGTTATTATTAGGGTTTCTCAAAATTTAAACAAGAAAATCCGCTCAACTTGTCATGGTTATTATTGAGGTTTCTGTAAATTTAAACAAAAAGATTCGTTCAACTTGTCACAGTTATTATTAAGGTTTTTATGATGTAAATGCTAATGCGTTACTCTTTTGTAATAACACTTACACACAATCAAGATAATGTATGTTAATTCACAAGTCACAATCACACAAATATTGTTTACAATCGTTTTGTTCTCTCTCACTCTATTGTGATTTCTAACAAAGGGTAAAAGGTCTCATTCACTTTGTGTGTCTGGTATATTTATAAAGTTAATGTGCCTTATCGGTTCTCGATCTAGTTTGTCTAAACCTGGGTACAATTGTCACAGTTAATATTAAAGTTTCTGAAAATTCATTATCCAAGTCCTCGATGTACACTTTATTAATTAAATTTTAATTATGATTTAATATTATCCGAAAGTAGACATTTCTACATCTTATTAAATAACGACATTCATCAATATATGTTAGTCTTTTGCGGAGGGTGAAATGAGATCATCTAAACACGTTCAGAAAATTAAAAAGTTGGAAATTTCAAGTATCTCCTGTTTGTTTGCAATGCAATTTAGAAGATGAAACTAAAAGTCATCTTTTCTTTAACTGTTCTTATTTCAGACCTTTTTTAATTCCGTTGGCTGAGCACTTGAATCTCGCATTCTGAAAAATAATGAATATTTCAGTTCTTACCTAATCCAGTCCAGATATTAGATTGGGGGATCTGACAGAGACTGCGCAAAAAATTACGCACCACTCTCCCCTTTGAGAGCTACTATGGAATTCTTTTGGGTGTTTGTCGTGGTGTATATAAACGAAAAAAATAAAAGATATAAACAACACGTTAGTAGACCTCCTGAGGTAGTCTTTAAGAAAGCATTAACGCCATCAGTTTCTTATTTGATTCAATGTATTATAAGAAAAATTGTTGTCACTTTTTGAAGACATCTATGATGTAAGTATGAGAGACCAATCTCCTGAGGCAACATATCTAGTTACTGTATAACTAGACTACATAGCTAATGAGAAAGAATCAATAAGTTTTTGTTCAATTCTTTTTACTTTTTATTTATGTACCTTTTGTAAATTGAATATTGTCTCAATCGTTCCGTGATGATGGCGTGACGACCGATGATTGGAGCGAGGAGACTTTGTGACTTGTGAGTAACTCCGGCCAATAAAAACAGTTGCTAAGTCCATGAGTCTTGTTGGTTTCTTGTCTTGTCTCTTGTCTTGTCTCTTGGGACTTCAAAAATAACGAGAGGAAAAAAAAACATTTTTGTTCAGAAATAATTAATTAAAAAAATAAAGAAAAATTAAATCCACGTTTTAATAATTTTAACAAGACAAAAAAGGCAATGATCGGAATTTGGAATAGGGATGAGGACGTTCGTCCTATAAATCAAGCCGCAGAACAAACACATCATTCTTTTCACTCATTTTCGTCTCTCGTACTCTCCGTTATCTCCGTTCGGTTGCCCTAGCACGCCGTCGTCCCCAAATTTATCTTCAAATCTGCGTTCTCTCGTCTTCGGACGAGGTCTAGGAGGTGAGCTGTTTCTTCTCGCTTTGGATGCGGATCTCTCTGTTCCTCTTCCCCCTCATCGCTTCGTGGATTGGATTTCTTTCTCATTTTTACTAGTGTCGTAGGATGCGCGATGTATGAAGCGAACGCGTTTTTTTTGGGATTTTTCGGAGGAATTGTGCGTCGATAGGATTGCGCTTTCTTTTTTTTCCTTTTCCGGATCGTCTGGGATTGTGATTTCTGGGATGATTTGTTATTTTTTTTTTATTTCTTTCGGATTCTCAATTTCGTACGTGCGTGTTGGGTTGTGATTTTTATTGTCGGAAGAACTTTAGAGTGATATAATTGGGGTCGGGTTCTAGTTTCATTATTGGATAATTTGATTCTTTTGTGTTCCGAGAAAGACTATATATATATATATATCATTTGCTTTTTAAACAGTTTCACTCTTTGTTGACGATAGGTATGTGGTATGCAATTAAAATAAGGCAGTCGGTGTGATTTTTGTTTTACTTTGACGATATTTCAATTTATGGTAACTTTACCTGGTTTTGTTCTGCTAGTGGGAACATGATTTTTTCGTGTTTGCTGAACTCCATTGTTTTTCCAGGGCAATGTCTAGCAATGTCCTTCATTTTTATCAACGAGAAACTTAACTGCTTAAAAACAGATTTTTTTCTTGTTTCCAATAGACTAAGAGATTCACGAGAATGCCATTTCTCCGTCTAAACATGTACAATAAATCTATTATCTAGTGACTAAAGGATGCCACATTAATAGATAATAGTCACATGGCAACAATTTGATCACACTGTTAGTTCTGGTAGTGGGATGAAAATTTGGTCAATGTTCTTCATAAAAAAAATCTGGTTGATTTAGACCTGAGCACTCCATTTCCAGGTTGAATCGAAAAGGTTTGAATACATACATGCATTAGTCGTTGCCTCCCATAGAGAAGTTACCATTTTATATATTTTTGAAATCTATTTATTCCATGTAATTCTTGTCATTTGGTATTTCAATCATTACTTCAACGCGCGATGCATATGCTAGTTTTCCTTTTCCCTTTTTTCCTTCATTACTTCATCATAGATTTTTCAAGCTTAATGGAAATAATTAGAAAGATTAGATGTATGTGATGTATAACTCCATTTGGTGAGATGTATGTTTTTGGATATTTCGTATTTTCCATATTTGGCATCGAACTATTTGAGATAAATATATTTTCTTGCATTTTAAGTAGAAAGATGTGCATATCAGTCACAGACTCACAATAAACCTTATTAATTGTTAAAAATTTACAATCACATATTTTTAATTTCAAAATTTCATTTAGATGCAGAAGGGACCCATTGGACTGAGAATTGTTGGGAAATGGTATTAGATTATAAAGATTATTGGAAATGGAGGAGATGCCACACGATTCACCATTATCTGAATCAGGATCTTCCGATCATAGTTGGTGGCCCTCTGATTTTATAGAGAATCCGAACTCCGTTTTGCTGGTTTCTCGGGAAGAGAATTCAAGCCTTCAAAATTCTTCATTCAGTGAAAAGCACATCGAAATATCTCCTCATGCCGCATCACAAGTACTGTGGGAAACTGGGTGTTTCTCTGCACAGATACCTAATGGTTTTTACACTGCCATTCCGGTTAGTATTTACTTTTGATGAAGAATGACAATTAATAGTGACACTTATTATACTAGTTTGCTATTTTATTGCACGTTTACAGATTTACCTAATATTGACTGCTTTCCACAATGGTCACTTGTCACTGAGCTAAAACCTTACTTGCGGAGTAAGGATGCAGTTAGTATGATTGTGAGCATGATGAATATTCAGATCCAAGCAAAGGATCTATATACAACTAAATAGGGTCATTGCTTGAGACTTTTATCATTGTCAAGGCTTTGACGATCAATCTTTGGGAGATCCCTCTATTCATGGCTGATAAAGGATTCGAGACCTTATATATGGTTATTGGCTGATAACCATTTCTGTTATTTCTTTTTCTTTCTTAAACAACAGATAAACCCTAGTTGTAGAAGCTTACCATTCTAGTTCTTTAAATGTTGTCGACTATCACATATTCCCGGTGTCCTCCATGTTTTTAAATTAGAATACCTCACTATTCCCTCTTGTAAGGATTATGGTTTTAGGTGCAAAGTGCAATCATCGAATCTCTGAATCCCATAATAGCTCTGCAGTTGAGTATGCTTTGGAGAAAGTAGTATTGAGATGGGTGACCTCTTGAGAAGTCCTCTTATAGCATATTTTTTTAAAATTTAATGTCCTAGAGACTAGAGGCTTTGGCAAAATTATAAAAATTTGTGCTAAATTGTCAAGGATCCACTTTATTTGGCCTAGAGATTTTTCTTGTAAAACTGAGCAAGTCTTGCTTTATTTCTAATGAAAATTTACCCATTATAAAAAAAGGATTATGGTTCTTATCCAACCTTTCTTCCTTATTTTTCTCCTCTGTTTTCTGGGTCCCGTTCTGTTTCCGTCTGTTTTAGGGCGAACATGGAAGAAAAAGTTTGATTTTATATTTTATTCATGGTTCAAAAAAGCGGAAAGCGCTCTCTATTTTCAGGAAGCATTTTTTTTGCTTTGGGCGTTAGTAGCATTTTCGTAAATATTTTAAATATTTACGAAAATTTATATAAACCCAGTGACTGGAATCCGGCCCACCTATTTTGAGAGTTGTAGAAGACTAGAAGTAAGGCCAACCTCGTTTCCTGTTTTGGGTACTAGGAAGGAGAGGAAAACGTACCAAAACAAGGAGAGTAGAGGAGATTCCGGCGACCAGATTGGAGGGCAAACTGCCGAGTTCCGGCACGTGATGGACGTTTCCCGGTGAGGTGAGAAAGAGAGGAGAATTTTTTTAGGATTTTTTAAAAGAGGGGTAATGGGGTTTAAATAGAAGAGAGGGGTAATAAGGGTAAAATATTATTTTAAAGGGTTAATGGAGGGCGGATTACTCATTAACCCACCCGACCTTGTAACCCGTCCTAGAAAAACGCTAAAGCGGCGCTTTAAAAGCTATGATTTATTTATCATATTTCATGTCTTCCGATGAAGAGTATGTCGCCAATGATTTTAATGATACAACCGATGATGTTTAGATACAAGATCCGAAAGTGAAAGTGATGTAAGTTTTGGTGATAGATGTATGGATGAGTCCATATAGGCCCACAACTAGCATTTGGATTTTGGCATACCTCTTAGGGACCACAACTTCTCTTAAGTCCCTACTCCCATGCACAAGCAAGATATTTTATTTTTTTCTTAAATCTCAATGTATTCATTTTAGATAATAGATATTAGGGATATTGGGTTCTTTAGTTTTTTATTTAAATTTTAGGTTTTTTATACCTAATTATAAGTTGTTTATTTATAGGAATGCATCGATATTTCAAACCTATTGAATGAAATAATGGGAGTG
This sequence comes from Zostera marina, assembly GCA_001185155.1. Taxonomy (NCBI): domain Eukaryota; kingdom Viridiplantae; phylum Streptophyta; class Magnoliopsida; order Alismatales; family Zosteraceae; genus Zostera; species Zostera marina. Next base: position 351,157 of record LFYR01001680.1, on the reverse strand, counting down.
AGAGTTCAAATCCAAGTTGAATTACCAAAATCCAAGTCAAATTACCCCAAATCCAAGTCAAATATCCTCAAAACCCTAATTAGTGTATACGTTAATTATTTTGCTATTAAATATTAATTCTTCCAGTTGTAACAACTAGAGTTGAGAGAATCTTTTCAACAATGAAACTTATGAAGACACCATTTCGAAATAAAATTTCAAATGATTGGTTAAATGCTTGTATGATTACTTATGTTGAAGAAGAATATGTTTTTTTTATCAATTATCGATGAAAAGATTATCGAGCATTTTTTAAGAATGAAAAAAAAGAATTTGATGTAATTTTTTTTTGAAGCAAATAAATTTCATTAAAAAATAAGGCTAATGCCCAGTTTACAAAATAGAGTATAGAAATAAAAAAACAGAAGTAAAAAGAAATGAGCAAAAAGCTCATTGACTCTCTCCCATTAGCTATGTAGTCTAGTTATATAGTAATTAGATACGTTGCCTCAGGAGGTTAGTCTCCCATATTTTCATCATAGATGTCTCCAAAGGGTGACAACAACTCTTCTTGTAATACATTGAATCAAAGGAGAGACTGATGTCTTTAATGACCTCTTTAAGGACTACCTCAGGAGACCTACTAATGTGTTGTCTATATCTTTTATTTCTTTCCGTCTATATATGCCACGATAAGCACCCAATAGCATTCCATAGTAGCCCCCAAGGGGGAGAGAGGTGCGTAATCTTTTGTGCTGCCTCCGTCAGATCCCCCAATCTAATATCTGGACTGGATTGGGTGGGAACTGGGATAATCATTTTTTTCCAGATTGGGTGGGAACAGGAGGTACTTGTACTCTCCAACTTCTCAGCTTCTTGAATGTGTTTAGGTGATCCCATTTCACCCTTCACAAGAGAATAGAGAATTTTGTCGGCATCTTCGACCAAATTCCCTCAGCTAATATATCCTTATCCTTTCTATCTCTAATATTTTCCACCATACCCCCCAATTGTTAGAGTATGGAGACGTTTTCATAAGGGCATTATGGACATTAATTATAATTAGAATAATTAAAATTAATGTAGGCCTTTTATGAGCCATTAGAATTAAATAGATTTAATTATGTTAAATGGGCTTTAAGCCTTGTAATGGGTATTAGGGTTGCAAACACAAAACGGCAACCCTAATCTTCCATATAATTATCTTGTAATGACTTGTATTCTTTGTGTGAGAGAAAAAGAAGAAGATGAGACACCCCGTGGATGTAGGCACATTGCCGAACCACGTAAATCTGTTTTGTTCTTGTTTTTTGCTCGGTTTTCTCAGTTCGATTGAAGCATCAATCCTATCACCAACTTACTTATCGGAGTACCAGATCTCCACACAATCGTACTATTGACCCTACAATCCAAACATTTATCCACTAGGTTTCTTTCTTAGACAAAAGCTTTCCAAAAATGTGAATCCACAGTAGGCCTAATTTGTATATCATTAAGCGCCTTTCCTATAATATACCTATCTTGGATCCATTTTACCAGAAAAGAGTCACTCCTATCCTAGTACTTTGAAGCTCTTTTAATATTGGTTGCAGTGGTGATATTAGGAAGGTCTCTAACCCCTTCCGCCTTGGGAAGGACCATTTGGGCCCACGGGATCCCTTTTCTTCTGTCTCATATAAATCTATAGGCTAACCTTCTCATCTTCTTAGCCACAGAATCAAGGATAACCAATTTGATGTAATTTTAATTGGTACTTTTGTTATAATTTCATTTGGTATAAAAAATTATCTTTTTGACTTTGACCAATACTAGAGTAGGGTCAAATTCAAGTCAAGGGGATTAGCCTTGACACTGAAGCTAAGCTTGCAGTCCATAATGATCTCATCAGTAACCACTTCTTATGTTACGAACTTTCCAGTTTTCCACTTTCTGTCATGTTCCTTTCTTGCCACAATTGCCATACAATTCCTCCAAGTATTAACTAGAGTAGCCTCCAAGAGCCTTTCCTAAGAGATTGCATGCAATCAACCCCTTGAGGTACCAAATGAATTGCTACCACTAGGGAGGAGTTGGATACCCTAATGAAGCAGCTAAACACCAACCCCTCTCCTTGGCTCACAAATGGAGGTCAAAAAGAAGCAGGAAGAGTTAGTCAAAAAACTTAAAATAGAGGAGGTAACTACAATCAAAGCCAATTGGTTTAGGCTTGGGGACTCTAATACCATATTCTCCAGCTTGGCTACCAAGATCAGGAAAGTAAGAAACTCAACCTTGACGTTGATAAATGTGAGGGTAGGGTAGTAATAAATAGGACCCATCTAGAAAACAGAAGTAACACCCATTTTTAGGAAATATACAAAACCTCCCCTTTCTATACATTCCCCCAAGTTTTATTACCAAGGATAATATCTCCAGAAATGAACAATTGGCTGATACATCAACCCACAATCTCCAGAGGAAGAGGTTAAATCCACATTATTCTCCTTCCAATCTGGTAAATCACCTCGTCCAGATGGGTTCATAGTGAGATTTTTCAAAGCAATTATAGCCTGAGTTGAAACAAACTATGCTGACATGTGTCATACAGTTCTTCAGTGGCAACCCTCTATTTAGATCCTAAAACCACACCTTTATAACTCTATTTTCCAAGAAACCCACAACTATAGAACTATCCGACTTTAGGCCAATCTCAGGTGTAAACTTAATATACAAATTGCTAACAAAAAGATCTTGACAGATAAGATTGCTAAGGACCTAAGGTATCCTCAGAGCTTATTTCTCCCCACCAAACAACTTTTAATGTTGGGAGGAACATTTCAGATAATACACTTCTGGCTGATGAGATAGTATATGACTTTGGTAGGATTATAACATCTAGAAGGTGTTACCTTAGTATAGACCTAAAAAATGCACTCGACACAGTTAAATGGCAAGTCATCACTTCAACATTGGAAGCCATGGGTTTCTTCCCCCTACTGTGCAAATTGGTACACAATTGTATCTCTACTGCATCCTTCTCTGTATTGGTTGAGGGATCCCCCATCTCTCCATTTTCTAACCACAGAGGAATCAGATAGGGAGACCCCTATCACGGTATCACCCATTCTATTTGACATGGTGATGGATAACCTCATGCACCACTCTACCCTGCACAATAATAAAAAAGATACAAAGCCCTTCATATAACTTTATCTTGGATGGCAGGAGGTGCAGTAGTTGGGCAAAATGGCTCTGCCAAAGAAGGAAAGAGGGATAGAGGTAAAAGACTTCTTTGCTACAAATGCCACTGCAATGGTCAAAAGAGCAGAGAAATGTTGAAACCCAAACTTCATCCTGTTAGAGTGTGGAGACATTTTTCATTAAGGGCATTAATTATAATTAGAATAATTAGAATTAATGTAGCTTTTTTATGAGCCATTAGAATTAAATAGGTTTAATTCTGTTAAATGGACTTTTAAGCCTTGTAATGGGTATTAGGGTTGTAAACACAAAATGACAACCCTAATCTCTCATATAAGTATCTTGTAATTATTTGTACTCTTTGTGAGAGAAAAAGAAGAACGGAGGCACCCCGTGGACGTAGGCACATTGCCGAACCACGTAAAGTTGGTCTTCGCGCCTAGAGAGATGGTGCTGGGTGTCTCCAGTACAAGCTTACTTGATGAGGTGGCAGTTCTCCTAAACAGTCTCCAAGTTGGAGATTGCTAGAGTGTGGAGACGTTTTTCATTAAGGGCATTAATTATAATTAGAATAATTAGAATTAATGTAGGCCTTTTATGAGCCATTAAAATTAAATAGGTTTAATTCTGTTAAATGAGCTTTAAGCCTTGTAATGGGTATGAGGGTTGCAAACACAAAGCGAAAACCTTAATCTCCTATATAAGTATCTTGTAATTACTTGTACTCTTTGTGAGAGAAAAAGAAGAACGGAGGCACCCCCGTCGACGTAGGCACATTGCTGAACCACGTAAATTCTGTGTGTTTTTTCTCGGTTTTCTCAGTTCGATTTAGGCATAGATCCTATCACATCCTTGCAGAATGGATTAAAAGCTAGATATATCAAGGGGAGAAATCTAGAAGGGATAGAGTGTAAACTCACCGTAGACTCTTATATGTGGAAAATAATTTTGGCAAACAAAGACATAATAGGGTCTTGTATAGATTATAGAATACCTAAGCAATTATAGAACAATCCAAATATCCACCTTCAAACACTCAGAAACACTAAGACCCAAGGGAATTATCCAAGACATAAATTCAGGTATCTGGTCTAGAATGCCTCCTAAATTCTCCATGTTTTATACTTTTATGGAGACAAGGTCAAAAGTCTCAAGTTGAGACTCTCAACACCCAAGGTTCCGGGTGCGCGCATATGCGATGATGCGCCCCCAGAGGGAGATGCGCCTGGCGCATCTCCCTTAGCCGGATCCGGGTCGGATCCGGGTAAAATCCGACCCGGATCCAGGCCTGTTTTAAGTTATTTAAATAACTTAAAACAGTGTTTTGTTTTTATTTAAAAAAAAAAGGCAAAAAAATTTTATTTTAAGACCTTATAAATTTTTAGCATAAAAATTTATACATTGGTCCATGAAAAGAGTTATATTATTTTTAATATAAGCTCCTCCCACTCTTTAGACTTCATATTTGTTTTAGACAAAATGAATCTTTATTTATAGACCAACCTTCTTTGTGTTTTTTGAATTCTATCGATGTGGGACTAAAAATGTGTGGTTAAATAAATTATTATTATAGAGTATTTTTTATGTTGTAGATGTATTAAAGAAGGCCCAGCCCAGCCCATTACGTTATTATTTTTTAAAAGCCTCTTGGGTTATTTATTATTTTCTTTTTGGAAAAGCCTCTCTTTTATAAGTTTAAAGAAACCCTAGCCATTTATAGAGCTATATTATTACGAAAATACCCCTAAATGATTAACCGGTTTTTAAACCTTGGTGTTACAATGAATTATAGGGTGTTATAATAATTAATAAATAGATGTATTATAATAATTTTTCTATTTTTAACTAAAAAATTTAATTAATATAATTTAGATATATAAAAAAATATTAATTTCCTATAGTTTTATAAATATTTACGAAAATGCCACTGGCGCATCTGAGCGCATATGCACGCATATGCACGCATATGCTCAGATGCTCCAGGCGGCGGCGCATCGCGCAGAGGCGCATCCGGAACCTTGTCAACACCCCAAGGTTCCGGATGCGCGTGCATATGCGCAGATGCGACCTTGAAGGGAGATGCGCGCCGGATCCGGGTCTGATCCGGGTAAAATCCGACCTGGATTCAGGCCTGTTTTAAGTTATTTAAACAGGTTTTTTTTTTATTAAAAAAAACAAAAAAAAAATATTTTAAGACCTTATAAATTTTTATGCCAAAAATTTATACATTGGTTCATGAAAAGAGCCATATTATTTTTAATATAAGCTCCTCCCACTCTTAAGACTTCATATTTGTTTTAGACAAAATGAATCTTTATTTATAGACCAACCTTCTTTGTGTTTTTTGAATTCTATCGTTGTGGGACTAAAAAAGTGTAGTTAAATAAATTATTATTATATAGTATTTTTGATGTTATAGATCTATTAAAGAAGACCCAGTCCATTACGTTATTATTTTTTAAAAGTTTCTTGTGTTATTTATTATTTTCTTTTTATAAAAGCCTCTCTTTTATAAATTTAAAGAAACCCTAGCCATTTAAAGAGCTATATTATTACGAAAATACCCCTATCGGTTTTTAAACCTTGGCGTTACAATGAATTATAGGGTGTTATAGTAATTAATAAATATATGTATTATAATAATTTTTCTATCCAATATATTTTTAACTTAAAAATTTAATTGATATAGTTTAGATATATAAAAAAAAATATGAATTTCCTTTAGTTTTATATATATTTACGAAAATGCCACTGACGCATCTGCGTGCATATGCTCAAGTGCTCCTGGTGGTGGCGCATCGCGCAGAGGCGCATCCGGAACCTTGCAACACCCTCATTTAGCATACAAGATGGGGTATCAACCTTCAAATAATCTGCCCTCTTTGTGGGCAGGGGAAAGAGACATTACAACATCTCTTCTTTAACTGCCATTACTCCAAACACCTTCTTATGGATGTCACCCGTTGTTTCAACAATGCTATCTGGATACTAAGGGGGCAAGACCTTCCTATGCCTATAGATGACATCAAAATAGGCGACAATGAAAACAGTAGAAAAGTTCACACACAAAGCCAGTTGCTGGGGTATTCACTGGCTAAAGTCAGTCTCTCTATCCTGGCACATTTGGTGTGAAAAGAATAGAAGACTAAAACAACACACACTTAGGCCCCTAGAAATTGTCAGCCGAGAAGTACTTAGGAATGTGAGCATTGCTTATGATGCCACCCCTTGGCCCTTACAAGAAGAGCAATCTTTCACAGATTGAAATTCAAGCTATATTCTTATGGGAGTCCAAGGGCAGAGCCATATAAGAAATCGACATTGTTTTTATATTTCTATTGTTTTTGCATTTCCCTATATTTGTAATCTTCGGGCACTACCCCACTTTTATTTTCAACAATGAAATCTTTAATTCATCAAAAAAAATCCTACTCTTCAATATAATATGATTGGTTTTCTCTGAAACAGATATGAGGATATTTTTTGAAAAAGACAGTCAAAGAAAAGGTGTCTATTGTCTAATACTTTCAACTTCTAGGTTACAAAAGATACAAAGTTGGGGTGCATAAACCCCCTATAGTCTAAGGGTGCAGAAAGATGGGAGGAATTCCCACCTCAATCTTCAAAATAACACAGAATTTAGTGGGTTTCCTAGTCCAGATTCCTTTTGCAAGGGGATCTATCTGTCTTGGTGGGGTTAATGCTAAACATATATTTTGGAGGGAGCTCCCTAGCTTTAAGCCTTTGACCCAGTAAGGTTAAGAGTGTAATTATCACTACACTCCATAGGTATGCCAATTTCAGTTTTACACTTAAGAATGGACTTCCACACAATGGAGTTCCTAGAGAGGGAGGGTTGGATGGTATCAAGACTCCTAACCTTGATGTTTCCATCTCTAATTCAAGAGGAGAGGACAAAGTCAACCTTATTCTAGAAATTAAGCACCCTCTTAATGTGGGAGGCAGTGACATTCTATATTTATTTTACTTCATACTGTCTTTTTTTCAATGATATTAATCTTTTTTAGCTTATTATAGCCTTATATATATTCAATGCAGGATAAAAAACTTAAGGAGCTCTTTGCTACGATTCCCTCTCCAGATGATATTTTTTCTCTGGGTATACTGGGGCACAGGGCAGAGTTTATTCTTGTTGATGCAGAAAAAGATAAAAGTCTTTCTATTTTGAAGAAATTCAGTGCGGCCACATTGGTTAAGTGCCAATACTCAAATCCATCCTTTGTAGTTAAAAAAATTGCCAGAATAGTAAGTGCTCCCTCTCATCTGCCAGGCAAGTTAAGCCATTATATTGTTTCTTTGTTAAGATTTTCATTTGAAGCTCAATTGCTTATGAGCCTCATCTGTTCTTTAGAAGAACTTGTTTTGGAGTCTTTGGATTTTAAACTATTTGAATTTTGAACACAGTCAATCATTTTTTATGGTTTCTGACTTCCGTTTTTTTCTTTTAGCTGGTTGTCAAAATCCATGTACAATTGTTTTTCTCTTGTTCTTTCAATTGTTATCCTTTACAATCTACATCAATTTTTCTGGCATGTATTATTGCAGTTTGTGTTTTACCTTTGTTATTCATATAATTCCCCTAGTACATTTGTATCTGACTTGTATTTCTACGATGAGGATATTATTTTCGTATTTTACCCAAACTTTTACTTTGCATGGTTAGGTTTCTGATTTCTTCAAACGCCGGTCTTCTGAACATAGTCCCGCAAAAGCTTATTCGCAGGAAAATTATACATTTACAGAAAATAGAGGTATACAGCTCTTGGGACAAATAAAGAATGGTTCTTGTCGTCCTCGTGCCCTACTTTTTAAGGTTCTTGCAGATGCTGCTGGCCTGGAAAACAAACTTATGGTGGTAATTATCAATATACTTTGCTCCTTATTTTTTACTGTAGATATGATTATCTTTTATTCAACATTGCAGGGGTTACCAAGTGATGGAGATTTTGATATGATAGATTCTTATAAGCATTTATCTGTGGTTGTTATGTTGAATTCGACTGAGTTATTTGTCGACTTAACCCGTTTTCCCGGACGACTTATCCCATTTTCTACCAAGGCATTTTTCATATCCCATATTTCCACAGCTGGAGAAAGTGACTCTGCAGAAAATGACTCTTGCGATTCACCGATTGAGCCAAATAGTCCTTTGCATAGTTTTCCAGACACACCGGATGGCCGTTGGTAAAGTACTTTTCGTATGAAGTTTGAATATTTGGAGCTTTTATAGCCTTATTTTCTTGACTATATTTTTTGCAAAAGATAAACATTTTTAATTGATATCTTAAATGCCATTCAATATACATGCAAAGATTGGTTGAAAATGATAAAAATGAATCTTTTTGAATATGCGATTAGGCGTACCTGGCCATTACCTGTCCACACAAAAAACCTTGGATATGATAGACTTATAGACCGGATCCCTCCCATGATATTTAGTCTCTGATTTTGTACAAAATCTTCCTCCATACTCTTTTATTAGAGATTAGAGTATCTTTTTTTGGAAGTACCGAAGAAGTAAAGATTCTTATTAATAAAATTGAAGTCCAGTGCCTTGGATTGCAATTGAAGAAGAAAAACAAAAACAAGGAGATGGGTCGCACCCATCGACTCTTCTCGATTCAGCTATAGTCCTTTGTGATAAAGTAACTAAGTGCATTGCCTCTGAAGGTTGGTGTCCCAAACATGCATGGTTGCATGATATCCCTGATAATGTTTACTTATTTGAGTTACTTCGAAAGAATAAATGTTTAGGGGCTTTTGTTGGAGACCTCTGTAGTGGGTAATTTTCCACTCTTAGCTCTACAGGCACATAAGAAGAATTTTGTATGCCTCTCCTGCCAATATTCCTGCAGTATATCTACTCTTAATGTTTATGTAATTCTGGGTTTGGCCTTCTATTTTATTGGAAATTTAACTTAACTAAAAAAAATCTATCTTGAATGTATTTCTTCATTTATCCTCTTTCCAACTCCAAGCAATGACGTTTGCTTATAATATGCATTTCCCCATCTCTTCTCTTCCATTCATAGTTTAAGCCAACAAGTGTGTCTATTTTCTAGAGTTGAATCAAACTTTGTATCATTTCTTTTGGTAAATGAAAAATTACTTTTATCAACGCTTAAACTTTTAATATCCATTATTTTGTTTGTTTCTGCTTTAGTCAATACTTAATACACATATATTCGTCAATGTTTCAGCCAAGTGATGGAGGAGAATTTCCAACCCATGAACCAACAGAGACATTTAGATAGAATAGCATCACAAAATATAGCTGGTCCTTCAAAGAGGAGTTCAGGATATCCATCTGCATTCACTGAGAGGAGAATGAGGTTGAACAATTTTTTTTGAATTTTGAAGTGTACCATTTGAAATTTTGATTAATGTAATTCTACATTTTTCTCTCTTTTCTTTTCCTGATTTTATTTATTATTATTTTCTTTCTTTCTTGGATCAGTTCATCTCACAGCGAATCTAATATTGCTAATGCTGTTTGGCGACGCAGCAGAAATAAAGTTGTTGCTGAACAGCGCACTGCTAGTTCAAGGTATTTATACTTTTGCTGGTGGTTTGTGAATTTAGTATTTCGCCTTTTTGATAGGATCGATGCTTAAATCGAACTGAGAAAACTGAGCAAAAAACAAGAACAAAACAGATTTACGTGGTTCGACAATGTGCCTACGTCCACGGGGTGTCTCCTCTTTTTCTTTTTTCTCTCTCAAAAAGTACAAGTCATTACAAGATACTTATATGGGAGATTAGGGTTTCTGTTTTTTGTTTGCAACCCTAATACCCGTTACAAGGCTTAAAGCTCATTTAATAGAATTAAACCTATTTAATTCTAATGGCATAAAAGGCCTACATTAATTCTAATTATAATTAATGCCATTAATGAAAAATGTCTCCACACTTTTACGAGCATATTTAATTCAAGGCTCTAAATGCTCATGTGCTGCGCCAGCAATCCATGCACTTGATCATATGTGTGAGTTTTTTTTTTCGTATTTTAAATATATAAAATTCCATATATAATTAGCACATATTAATAGTAATACTTCAAATCTGCAATTAAGTTCATAATAGTCAAAATACAAATACAATATGGGTTGCTGATGGCTGGAGGAGGAGGCTTGTTAGAGAAGAATGGTTGTCGGTAACGGAAATAGTATCCTAATTCCTGATTGAGGTTGCCAAGAAAAAAATCGTGGTTGATCAGAGAAATCACATATCTGACCAGTTATTGAAATAAGAAAATTCAAAGAATAGATGATTGATAATTGATATCTTGTAGTGAAAAGTTGAACCTTTGATAAGAATAATTTATGTGGATGCCGTGGTAGTTTTGAATTCTTTATCCTTGCAAGTTCAAGGAAGCAATGAGTTATAGGGAATTTCTTTCTCCGATTCATTTATAGGAGTACTTCAACCGTTCTTAGTACCTAGCTTTACTGGACAGGTGTCACTTTCCTCCTATCCAGTTGGATCAGACAGAGTCACAAATATACACCGGAAGAAGGAAGATAGAGGAGATTGAGATTTCTCAGACTAAGGATTCTCTTATATGGAAAGCTATCCTAATAAATAAAGAGGATGTGGCATGTATGATGGTGTTTGCTGTGTGATGAAGATTACATGCTCAACTAGACAGATGTTGGTGGGGGAGGGAACACGAAAGACATATTGTGCTCTTTATCCCCTCCTGGTCATATTGATCCCATTGCAGCCTGAATCTGGTCCAGGAAGTCTGTCAAATTTGAGTGTTCCTGTGGAGGTTCAGGTGGGGGTTGATTAATACCTTCATGGTTCTCAGACAGTGGAGGATCCCAACTCCAGACTATTGTGTGCTCTGTGGGGAAGATGGGGGTTCTTACGTGGAGTCTACAAGCCATATCTTTTTCAATTGCAACTACTAAAGAGAGGTGCTGCTGGAGGTTTCTCAAGCAGTTCTAACTTGCAAATGCTTGGTGGAGAAAATTACTCACAATTCCTCAGACTTGGACATATAACGGAGGATAATCAAAATTCAGGAAGTGGTCAGGTTGCTGGAGGCTGTTATGGGATGTCAACTTGTCAAGCTCAGTTTTGAATTGGACCGGATATCTTAGGGGATTGATTTTCTTGAGGTCTAAGCACTCACAAACTGGAGCAACACGTGAAGCAACAGGCTGTAAAATATTCCTAGGGGCCACTGTTGCTGCACGTGAAGCAACAAGCTGTTAAGGATAATTGTAATTCCTGTTATATTTTTCTCCTTAATATTGTACTCTGGCAAGGTCCACTTCATTTTTTAATGAAAATTTTATCCTTTATCAAAAAAAATTCATAGTTTAATTTACTTATATCTAGATTGTAATTAGCTTGTTTTTTCATGAAAATAAAAAAACGAACCTAAAAAAAAAAAGACTCGTATGTATTGGACAAAATCAACAAGAATTTGCTTTTTAGTGGAACTTTAGAACCTTAATTCCTTAAGCTTAAATATTAACTGAGAATGAACATCACCTCATTTCTACCTCAAATATTTCAATTTTAGCTGGATGTGTTAAATGTGTCAGGTCTCAAATCTTCCATTGTTTGAATTTTCTCCTTCATTAACTGATTAAGCTTTCTACTTGAAGTTCTTTCTGATTATTTTTTTTACTTGTGTAGTCCTGAACATCCTTTGTTTAGAGCTCGTCAGTCCATGCTTAGTGGAGACAAACATTCAATTGGAAAGTATGCAGATGGTGTATCTACCTCAAGGTTCATGAACACCACCTTTATTATCCTTCATCCAAATTAGTAACATTTGTAATTTTTCAGGTTAATTAATTACATTATTACACCACACTTCTGGCATGGTTAATTAATTATACCAAACTCTTTGTACGATGGATTTTTCCATTTTAACATGTTGAGAGTTAGTCTTAGTATTACAGTATTACTAACTCTGAATATGATGCAGACCAGCACCATTATATGAGTAATGGGCTCGATTCTAATCGGGCCCTGGACCAAGCCCATTAATAAGCTTGGACTCTCAGGGTGGAAATTTCCACTCATAAACCCTGAGAGTATAAATGGGACTGAACTGGAATTTAGGAGGGCAGTTGAGATTTAATCCTAATTTAAGAGGTAATCTCTAACTCTCGTTTCTTCTTTCTTTTTTCTACTTTATTTCGTGACTTAAAACTACTGTTCTATTGGTTATTTCCTGGATTGGCATAACCAAGTATTGTGATCGCGTTTTTCTGGTGGATTTCCAGAAAGCACCCAATCTGGAAATCGTTCTAATCTCTGTCCAATTAGAACATTCTCAACTCATCCCGCTAGGCTCTACATAAGAATATGTGCAGAGTTGCAGACTCCAAACATAAATGATATATTGTACAAAAGTCTGGTATGATTAATTGTACCAGATTTGGGGATATTCAATATATTAATATTTAACTGAATACTTACAGTCTCATACTCTCATATACAGAGAGGATGTATTACGAAAATTGAAACCAACATAATAAGAAACAAAATGATGGGAGATAAATAGATAATTATTCCAAAATCCTAATAAATAAAAATGTTCTTATCGATTAGTTATAAGTTTTAATCAAAATCAATATTAATCAATAATTCAGTATATTTAATTGATACTCTAATGCTGCACGCCTGCACTACCACTTAAATTTGGTGCATTGATGCCAACCATGCCTAGTTTTGTACACTATTTTTGAAAGGATATTGATGTAAGACCTCTAAGTTAAAGAGATCAACTATAGTTTTTTTTGATGTAGGACCTCAAACCAATGTCTAGGTTTTTCAACATAGTGCCATAGCCACAAGGATGAGATCTAAGAACTCAACTCTTAAAATTCTCAATAATGAGTGTAACCGATCAGTTACTAGCGTCCAATTAGAGATAAACATGAGGTATTTTAAGACAGTTTAGACTTTAGAGTAGAGTGTTAGTGTGGAGACATTTTTCATTAAGGGCATTAATTATAATTAGAATAATTAGAATTAATGTAGGTCTTTTATGAGCCATTAGAATTAAATAGGTTTAATTCTGTTAAATGGGCTTTAAGCCATTTTGCTCGGTTTTCTCAGTTCGATCCTGAACTTCAAGATGAGGATGAGGAACAAGAAATTCCCTAACATTTTGTCAGGAGATCTACTAGGCAAACTAGGCCACTAAACAAATGGGATCCTTCAGTGAACTACCTCTTAATGACAAATAATGGAGAGCCAGAATCATTTGAAGAGGCTCAAGTGCAAAATGACTCTGAGAAGTGGGAGCTAGCCATGAAAGAAGAGTTCAAGTCTCTCGAAAAGAATAAGACTTGGCAGTTGGTTCCTTTACCACAAGGAAAACGTGTTTTACAAAATAAATGGGTCTTCAGGTTAAAGGAAGAACCAGATGGAAGAAAGAGGTATAAGGCAAGACTTGTAGTCAAGGGTTTTCAGCAAATTCATGATTTGGACTACACTGAGGTGTTCTCTCCTGTAGTCAAAATGACCACTATCTGAATTATTTTAAGTATAGTTGCAGCAGAAAATCTCTACTTAGAACAGATGGATGTGAAAACAGCCTTTCTTCATGGTGACCTGGATGAAGAGATCTACATGGCACAACCAGATGGGTTCAAGGTATTGAACAACAAAAGAAATCTGGTTTGCAGACTTCAGAAGAGTTTGTATGGGCTGAAGCAAGCACCTCGACAGTGGTACAAGAAAATTGATAGCTATCTCAGTGCCATAGGTTTCAAGAGGTGTGACACGGATTCCTGTTGCTACAAAAAACAGTTGATTGATTGCTACATCATTCTTGTTGTTTATGTTGATGATATGCTCATTGCTAGTGTAAACATGAAAGAGATAAATCATCTGAAGACAGAAACAACTTTCAAAGGAATTTGAGATGAAAGATCTGAGAGCCGCAAAGCAGATTTTGGGCATGAGGATCATCCGGGATGAGTCCTTAGGAATTTTGAAACTGAGTCAACAGAGGTACATTGAAAAGGTTCTTGAGAAATTCAGTTTTGAAAATTCCAGATTGACAGATCATCCATTGAGAGCCAATTTTAAATTGACAAAGGAGCAATCACCAAAGACTGAAGCTGAAAGAAGTCAAATAAAGAGTATACCATATTCCTCAGCAGTTGGAAGTTTAATGTATGCTGTGATATGCACGAGACCAGATATTGCCCATGCAGTGGGAGTAGCCAGCAGATTCATGTCAAATCCAGGTGTTGAGCACTGGAAAGCTGTGAAGTGGATACTTAAGTATCTGAAGAAAACTCTAGATGTTGGTCTGTGTTTCAAGAAAGAGCAGGTAGAGCTCTGTGGATTTTGTGATCCAGATTTGGCAGGAGACCTTGACAGTAGCAGGAGTACTTCAAGTTATGTGTTCAATATAGGAAGTACAACTATTAGTTGGAGATCCAAACTTCAGAGTATAGTCTCTCTCAACTACTGAAACCGAGTATGTGGTAGCTGCAGAAGCAGTGAAAGAGAAGATGTGGCTAGAAAATATGCTGACAGAATTGGGCCACAAGCAAACTGACAGTGTGCTGTGGTGTGACAGTCAGAGCGCAATTTATCTATCCAAGAATCCAGTGTTTCACTCAAGGTTAAAGCACATCAGACTCAAGTACCACTTCATTCGAGAGCAGATTGAAGAAGGATAATTGAATTTGAACAAAATAACCAGTACTGAGAATGCAGCAGACATGTTCACAAAGGTGGTGAACGTACAAAAACTAAGGCTTTGCATGGCCTTAGTTGGTCTTCGCGCCTAGAGAGATGGTGCTGGGTGTCTTCGGTACAAGCTTACTTGATGAGGTGGCAGTTCTCCTAAACAGTCTCCAAGTTGGAGATTGCTAGAGTGTGGAGACGTTTTTCATTAAGGGCATTAATTATAATTAGAATAATTAGAATTAATGTAGGCCTTTTATGAGCCATTAAAATTAAATAGGTTTAATTCTGTTAAATGAGCTTTAAGCCTTGTAATGGGTATGAGGGTTGCAAACACAAAGCGAAAACCTTAATCTCCTATATAAGTATCTTGTAATTACTTGTACTCTTTGTGAGAGAAAAAGAAGAACGGAGGCACCCCCGTGGATGTAGGCACATTGCCGAACCACGTAAATCTGTTTTGTTCTTGTTTTTTGTTCGGTTTTCTCAGTTCGATTGAAGCATCGATCCTATCATAGAGTTGACTCTTTTCACTTACCCATCTCTGTCACCTTCCCAAGGGTGGTCTCAAAGGTCATAAATAAATGGCTTATCCACTAACCTCTTGAGGAAAGAGGTTAGAGCCACCATTTCATCTTTTAGTTATGGTAAATCCCCTGGCCTTGATAGATTCACATCTGAATTCTTCAAAAAATTCTGGCCATAACTAATAACTAAATGTGATTGTGATAATCCCCTGGTCCCATATGGTTTTGCCTAAATCAGATGGGGGTCTAGGTGTTAGAAATTTCCGTATCACCCCAAAGGCAGTGAGCATCAAGAGCTCTTTCAAATTCTGGAGTAAGAGTGATTCTATCTGTGTCCATTGGATCCAAGAAAGATAGATCAAGAGACTCCTATTTCTGAACAGTTCTTATCTCAGACAGAGTGATAATTAGGTAGCCTTGATTGCAGAGCCTATTATGTTGCTCTATGGAGAAAAGGCTCCACCATTGAAACTCTGGGGGAATACCACTGAGGCTATTAGGGCCTCATGAGTCATGAGTGAGAAATTCTGGGAAGGGTCAGTCAGTTGATGAGTGTCAGTGTGAAACCTATTATGTAAAAATTTAAGATTTATACATAACTATTTATGTGAAACCTATTATTTGTGTCAAGAGACCATGACTCATAGAGAAGTTCCGTCCTTGGTTCCTTGTTAGGAGTGCAGGACAAAGCACCATGAGGTGTACATAGTGCAGTTGTGTTGATCTAGAATTCAGATCTCATGGATGCAAGCCCATTCGTTTCCTCTGTTTATGATGCAGTAGAAGATTCCACTGTTATTACTTCTTCAGATCACCACAGTACTGTGCTTGATGGATTAAACCATACATGATTGGGCTATAATTGGCTTGACCTTAGTCAAGCCAATTCATGTTCCTCTTAAGGAATTATTAAACTCACATCAAATGGGTTGTCCATTACCATTATTATACATCATGTGAGTATAAATATATCAGTGATATGATACATATATATGATATGATATATGATATGAATGATACATATATATGATATGATACTGATTAGTGATATGATATAAATTATTGTAGTATTAAGTATAACGGAATTCAGTTATACTTAAGTTGTATATATATGATACTCATTGTGAATGAAAAGGGATCGAGTATCTTTCCCACTTTTTTACATCTCTTATATGGTATCAATTTGTTAGAGAGAGTTTCCCCGATCCTGGATTTTCTCCTCAACAGTCCTTCATTTACTTGAATTCCGCTGCAATGGAGGACGACACTGTTGATAGGAGTGGAGTTGCAAATTCAGATTCTTCCAAGATCGTTTTCATCAAGCATCTGAAGACTGTGACGCTGGACTGCTCAAACTACTTCGCTTGGCGATCGCAATTCGTCGTCATCTTGCGAGGACATGAGCTGCTGGATTTCGTCCATGGGAGATGTGATCTATTAGATGCTATGGCCAGAAAACATGATTAATTGATCCAAGGATGTCTACTATCGACCATGTCTGCACTGATGCTCGCATATGTAACTACATGTAGCACATCAGCTGAGGTATGAAATGTTTTACAGATCGAATTTGCATCGAGCTCTAGGTCTCGAGTGCTTACATTACGGCAGAAAATTCAATCTGTTAAGAAAGGAAGTCGATCGGTCTCCGATTACATTGTGGAGATCAATTCCCTCGTAGAGGCACTAGCAATTGCAGACGAGAAGATAGAGGATCCAGATCTTATATTACTTGTCTTGCAAGGTCTTGGAGAGGAATATGAATCTCTCATCCAGAATGTTACATCGAGAGATGGTGAGGTTACATATCGCAAACTCCAATCTATGCTAACTAATTTCAAAGAACGAGAATTCAGAAGAACAAATTCCACATCTATGAAGGAGATTCTAGTGATCGATTATACAAGTTTCCTGTCCAAATAAATCAAATGGAGGTCAATCAAGTGATACAAGGGAAGGCTACGACTAGAACTTGGCACCATCGATTGGGACACCTCCACACTAGAGCTACGAAGTCAATGGCTAGGAAAAACATCATTAAATTTTCAGATATTTGTAATGATGATATTAATTGTGATTTTTGTCATATCAACAATATTCACAAAAATCCACATATATCAAGAAATACGATTTATGCTAATCCTTTGCAGCTTATATTCGCTGATGTATGGGGCCCAACACGATGTAGTTCTAATTAAGGGTATAGATACTATTTGAACTTTGTAGATGCATCGACAAATTATAATTGGTTATATCTCCTTCGAGCAAAATCAGAAGTTTCTGAATGTTTTCTCAGATTTCCTATGTTGGCAGAAAAACAATGCGATTTTAAGATTAAGGCATTGCAAACTGACAATGCCAAGGAGATTTTAAAGCTAGATAAAATTCTGAATAAAAGTGGAATTGTGCACAAATTTAGTTGTCCTCACACTCACCCACAGATGGGTAAAGTTGAGAGAAAACATCGACATATTGTCGACACTGGACTTGCTATGTTAAAGCATGCTAGCTTGCCCACTGAATTTTGGGATTATGCATTTATGACTGCAATTCACATCTACAATCGCAATCCTACTCGGTTGTTAGAAGGCAAATCACCATTGGAAGCTTTATTTCATCAGTCTCCGGAATATGGTAAATTAAGGGCATTTGGTTGTAAATATTTTCCTAATTTACGTCCATATCAAACTAATAAATTGCAGGACAAATCAAAGCGTTGCATTTTCTTAGGATATCCGACTACATGTGATGGTTACATATGTACGAATCCAGATGATGGGAAGGTGTAAATTTCCAGAGATGTTATATTTAGAGAAGATGATTTCTCTTTGAGTGAGAAATTAAATAATATTTTTCAGACCCCTAATCAGGCAATTCAGAATGCTGGAAATGTCATAAGAGTGGAAAATATTTCCCAATCACTCAATCAGACAAGGCAATGGCAAGCACAGATGTGAACACAAGTCCAGAGAACATATCTCATTCAGTCCAGGCAATTATATCTTGTGAACTTGCTGAAATTCAACAAATTTGACTATTTAAAACCATCTCCTATTCCAATGGAAGCAAATTCAGACCTATATTCAGAAGAAGATATGATCTCAAATCCTACTGATTATCGAAGAATTGTAGGATTGTTGCAGTATCTTACTTTATCACGTCATGACATCTCCTTTGTTGTAAGTAGATTGGCTCAACATTTGGAGAAACCCAAACCTATTTACTGGACTGCTATGAAGAGAGTGAGATATCTCTCTGGTACTCAAAACATGGGAAAAAAAGTAGCTGATTTTAACATTACAGCATACTGCGATGCAGATTGGGCCAATGATGTAGTTGACAGAAGAAGTCAAACAGGATACATGATATATATTGGGGATTCTTTAATTTCCTGGGCTTCTAAAAAGCAGTCTACTGTTGCTAGGTCAAGCACAAAATCTGAATTTAGAGCTATATTGCATTAACAGTCGCTGAGATTGAATAAATTATTTCTCTATTGAAAAAAATGGGAATTTATCTGAAATCACCTTACAAGCTGTTTTCTGATAATTTAGGAGCAACTTCATTTGGCTGCCAATCCGGTTTATCACTCCAAAATCAAACATGCAGCCATGGATTTCAGATTTGTTCATGAAAGAATGGAGGACAAAACTCTTGTTGTGCAACACATACCGAATGTTCTACTTCTACAACAAGCAAATATTCTCACTAAAGCATTGAAGCCCAAACTCTTCAAAGATCTTAAGGACAAACTGATTTGTTCATATCATTAGACTTGAGGGGGGAGTTTTAGTGATATGATACATATATATGATATGATATATATGATATGATATATATGATATGATACATATATATGATATGATACTGATTAGTGATATGATATATATTATTGTAGTATTAAGTATAACGGAATTCAGTTATACTTAAGTTGTATATATATGATACTCATTGTGAATGAAAAGGGATCGAGTATCTCTCCCAAGGTTTTTTAGGCGACCATGCGGTCATGCGATGGCCATGACCGCATGGCCGCCTAGGCGCTTCAGGAGAAATTACTAATACAAAGTAATAGACCTATTAATCTAAAATTTAAAATGTAAATACATAGATTATAAGACTTCTATGAATTTAGGGTTAGAAAGGTGCAAGAAACAAGAAAGAAAAGAGGTTAGGGTTTTTTAAAACCCTCAACCTCTTATTTAAATGACTTAAGTCATTTAAATGGACCTTAAATGGGTGGTTGGGCCTTATATTTAAATTAAAAAAAATTAAAATAAAAAGACCTATTGGGTTAGGCGGGTTCGGGTCAGATCCGACCCGGACCCGCCTAACCCGCTCCAGCGCATGAAGGCAAACGCCTACATGCGCTGGAAGCCTGGAACGCATGGTCGCCTTCGCATGAAAAAGCTTGATCTCTCCCACTTATTTACATCTCTTATAAAAAAGAATGGGCCCAAGGGAGATCATTATCGAATTTTGTGCTAATCAAGGTAATTCCTTTAACCTTTCCTTTTTCCCTTGTTCTTACCATTTTTCTTGTCCTGTTTCTATTTTTCTCAAAATCTAGATCTAGAAACCTTGGTGGATTCCAAGTTTCTATCATCTCCCCCGTTTGAAGAAATTCTTCTCACCTTCTTCACACCCTTCATCGGATTCCAGAGACTTCTCCTACAATAGTTTAGCTAGTAATTAACTAGTTTATATAGTCTAATATTTTATTATTAGCTCTTAGCATTATACCATCATGTTGTATCATCCTTCTTTCTTAGATGAAATCAGTATCCTTTGTCCAGTTCTAGAAGGACAAATCTCTTATAGTTTTTCTGAAGCAAACATATCTATTTCAGGTCAGATGGTGCAAGAATGTCAGATATCCGTAGACCAAGACTTAGAACTAATAGCATTACTCCAGAGATTGGTGATGATATTGCTAGGTTGGTATTTTTATGAAAAGTTGACAACAATGATTGCTTTTATTATTACCAAATAAATACGGTTTTCCGCTGGTTATGGTACATGAATAATTTATGATTATTATTATTTTAATTTAACAAGCTTCTTAGTTCTTACTCATTTTCATTCGAATAGCAATATTCACTTATTCAGTCATATTTTCTACCAAAAATATATTCAATCATATATATTTTTTGAAATTATATGCAAATTACATAATTATTTTCTATAATAGTTTTTTCCTATCGATTGTGGATTTTATTGTTTTTTCTGGAAATCACTTGGTTTCAAAATACCACTCTTATTTTAGATATAATTCTTCAATTAGAAATAGTTATTTATTTTTAAAAGCCGAGAGAGGTTTTTCCTAAAAGAAACTTGTTAATTTTAAGTCTGTTTAATACTCATGGTATATCCTTGATGGTTATATTAGAATAATTTTGGCTAGTTCTCTACTCTTTTACAGTAAAAAGATTTGGATGTTTTTTTGTTCAAGTTTATAAGATATCAATATGAACAAGGACAGTAGAGTGTATAACTATTTTTGGGCAAAGCCCACTTCATTTTTCTAACAAAAAATTATCTTCGTAAAAAAATAATGTAAAACCACATCCAGGCCCTTTAAAGGACAAAAAAATGCATTATGTGGAACTCCCATTTTAGGAGGGACAGGGACATTCCTTTGAATGGTGCTTGCTAACGGATTGTATCTCTTATTTGAAGATGTGACGGGTGACCCATCCACTAATACTAATGTTTCTTTTTTCTATTTCTATATTTTGAATGGTTTAAACTTTAAAAGACACTTGATTAGTTGATTTTTAGGCAGATGCATTTAAGGAGACCTGACCACTAACATTATTGTCGCTTCTTTCTATTTCTATTAATGATATATAATATTTATTTTCCCCTTATCTGTCAGTTTCTTTATTTAGCAAGATATATTTAGTTATTTACTGATATTATTTCCTAATTATTCATAAAGAATAAAGATATATAAAGGGGATAGAACTTGCTATTAAGGAAAATTCTACAGTAATTCATTGCTTTCTATAAGTATATTATTAGCCACTTTGGACTGATTTCGATTCTTTTACTTGATAGTGAAATAATTTCTCAGCCTCGCCTCCATTCCACTGTCTCCTTTGCCAATTTTTGCTACTTGTGGTTGGATATCCAAATGATCTGTCAGCTTTTGCTGTGATCCAACAACTATCATGATTATTGTACGGTTCAAAATGCCAATATTTCGACAATGGTTTCTTGCATACCTCTGAAAACGGCATAGAAGTGTAGTGGTCTGGATCCTTATTAGTTATTACACCACTAATAGTTGCATAGCTTTGATATTTAATGGTTCGCCGAAAACTGCCAAAAAACCAGACATATCTTACCTGACCATGTCGGAATCAAGTAAAAAGAGGGGGAAAAGATTAAAGAAGAGAAATCCTTAATAGGATCTTTTGTATTCTTTGATATTTCTGGAAAAAATGCCAGGAAGTTTCTGTCCGGAGAGTTCCAATTTAAAAATATCTGGTGACAGGAAAAAAGAATCCTGAAATTTGGGTTCAATCGAAATTTACCATAAAGGATTCGATTAGCGAATTCAGAACCAAATCTGCCGGAGATCTAAATAGGGCATCGCATTCACTGCTATTACGTTAAGATTCGAAATTATGATTTCTTGTATTAATCATTACACTGTATACATCTTTTCTTAAAAAATCTGTCTTTGATAGTTTTTCCTGTGATCTAATCATCTAGTAATCTACTGATCTGTTTTTCGATATAAAATTATATGACAATGATAGTTTTAATATACCAGAATTATTCTGGATTTAAATTCCAGACTTCTAGGCCAAGGTTTCAATAGTGTAGTTAATGTTTAAGGACTGATCTCTTACAATTTCTCAATCTGAATGCTTTATTTTAGCAAGATATAATTATTTTGCTGATATTATTGCCTAATTTTTTAAAGAAATCTGATACAAATGTATCATGCTATTTAATTGAAATCTGACACTAACTCCTTGCCTTCCATAAATTTCTTGTTAGCCATCCTGGACTGATTGTATTTTCTTCCATTTATAGCTTAGATCATATACATTGTTTTCTAGATCCATATAATTTTCTAGACTCTAACAATACGAGGAGCAATTGCTGTGAGTGATCGATCCTTGGGATTATTTCTGTATTTATAGATTTTTTTTTTTTGAGAAATTAAAGCTTTATTACTGAAAAAGGAGGTTGGGCATAGCCCAAGATTACAGATATAGGGAAATGTAAGTACAGTAAATGTAAAAATATTAAATGTAAAACATTGTTTTCATTTGGATACATAGATTGTTCTAGAAACAAATAACAAACTTATTAACTAGCTCTAACTAATTTGGCCCAAAATATAATTATATGTCTTACACTAATATCATCAACTGTGCATACTTTCAAGAAATATGGAGAACATGTACTCATGAGATGGGATATTGAATCCCAACACACACAATGGATGTATCAAATACCGTAAACCAAATAACACCTCGAATCGATAATGTTTTTCAGTTTATTGGTTTTCTCAATTTGTTATTATTTTATCCTTTTATATTTACAAAATTTACTCTAAGTCTATTTAGCAAACTTGGTATATACTGTTATATTTCTTAAATTACTTTTTTTGGTGAAAAAATTTAATATTTCTTAAATTGCATGTTGGGCTTCTTTATAGGGCTGTGAGGGCAATGAACGAAACACTTAAGAAAAATAGTCTTTTGAAGAACCATGGAGATGAAATTTCTGGTCCAAGTTTAGCAGCCGAAAAGAATAAGTGTTATAATCAAACCAAAGATGTAAGCCTTTTATCTAATTCAAGATGTAGATAAATTATTTTTAAATGTTCTTTTGCTTTTATTCTTCCCTACTGTACTTACACTAGAAAACACAACAGTGACATCACAACTGATATATATTTTTAAAATTTCACATGAATGTCTTCCTATTTACAATAATACAATATGGATATCGTGATCTTTTTATAATCTGACTACAAGTATGCAAAAAAGTTTTTCAAGTTATCATCATTGGTGTAAAAGTGCCGTATATCTTTTTTATCACAGTCACATTTATATATAGCTATAGAGTAGTAGCTATTGAGCTTAGTTTTTGTATTTAATAACTTGTTTTTAGCTTTATTGTTTTTTTTACTTAAAATAATAAAGATTTTACCTTTGCAAAAAACGAGATAAATTTCTTACAGCGCGTTTTTTTAAGTTCAACAGTTATATTATTTGAATCAAGTAAATGTCAACAACTCGAAAAGAGAACTAGATATGATTAAAATTGTAGTAGTTGATTTTTTTGTCTTATCATTTCTGATATCGTTTCAGGCATCAAATTACCATTCTGGTGATCAAGATGATTCATCTCAAGTGTATCTTCATTCAAGAAATCAAGTAGATTCAACTCAGAAAGCTGTATCATTGCCTTCATCTCCTCATGATTTTGGGATCGAGACATCTAATAGAAGTGGTTCTTCGATCATAACTTGGAATAAAGTTCTGCAATCTTCATCATTCATTAACAAGCCTTTATTACCATTTCATGAATGGAATATTGAATACTCGGAGTTAACGGTTGGAACACGGGTTGGTATAGGTAATAAGTGGTTATTAATCATGGCATATTATCCATCTGTTTAATTTGCAATTTTGAATTTTGCACAATGCCATAATGTACATTCTGCTTTGTTGTATTTTTTGTGTTCGGTTTTAATTTCCCATATATTCTGCAACCTTATATTTTTTTTCATTTTTTGATTAAAAACTTTCCGTCATTTACCAATGTTCTTTTCATTGACAGAAATGATCATTTTCTTTCCTGTCAATTGATTTATATGGTATAATACTATAATGTGCATATTTATAGATGATCTGATCAAGGTTTTACATGCGAGTAGGCGTTCATGCGATGGATTGGTTCGCATGAACCCTAGGTTGCCTAGGCGTCGCATAAATGAGTTCGCCGGAGCTGACCGGAATCGCT
Organism: Zostera marina; assembly: GCA_001185155.1. Taxonomy (NCBI): domain Eukaryota; kingdom Viridiplantae; phylum Streptophyta; class Magnoliopsida; order Alismatales; family Zosteraceae; genus Zostera; species Zostera marina. The sequence goes on along the minus strand of LFYR01001680.1, from coordinate 326,789 downwards.
TTCGACGTTCGCCGAAGGTCGCCGGAGGTGTCCATCGCCTGTTCTAGCCAGTCGCCGGAGGTGGAGGAAATGACCTGAAAAGGAGGTGGGAGGGTGGCTGGAAATTTGAGGGAAAGGAGAAGAAAATGGGAGAAAAATGAGGGGATTAGGGTTTTAAAACCCTATTCCTTCATTTTTTATATAATTTATTGAGTAAATGATTTAGGCGGATCCACCTAACCCTCCTTGCGCATGAAGGCAATGAGGCAATCACTTACATGCTCTAGGCCGTACGATGACGCCTAGGCGATCGCTTGTAAAAGCTTGGATCTGATTATATTTTAGTGAGTTGTTATTCTAACGACTCACTTCTCTGGTCATTTTATCATTCTAACATTCTTTTTTGATATTTAGATAATATTAAGTGTGTGATTAGTGTATAATCTGTAATTATCTAATCTTATTTTTGATACTGGTCTTTTTTATAGTAAGGCAAACTGGAATTCACAATGTTGAGGTTACACTAGCCTGTATAGGGTGTCAAGTTTTGGTTCGAAGCTTGGGCTTTAGCTCAGGCTCGGGCTCGGCTCGGCTCGTTAAGCTTAATGAGCCGAGACCGATCTTGAACTGTCGACGTCAAGCTCAGCTCGATAAGCTCGTTAGGCTCGATAATACTAATATTTAATTTATTTTCATTAAATATATACAAAGAAATTCTGGTTAGGTGGTTAATTCATTTGAAAGTTATTGAACATGTCATAGGTTCGAGTTATAGATGTCAGGTATTGTAAAATTAATGTTTAATAATAATTTTTGATGTTATATTTGTAAGCGAGCCCAAGTTTCAAACCAAGCTTATCGAGCTTGAGCTTTGCAAAATAGGATTCGAGCTCGAGCTTGGCTCGTTAGAAACCCTAAGCTTGTATCGACTAAGTCCATTCCCAATACTTCTAATTTAGATAAGTACACTAGCTGTCCCTCAAATTTTACAACAAAAGTCATAATTTTGATAACTCTAAAGCTAGAAATATAAGGGCTGCCTAGGATTACCAGGTAAGGGATCATTCAAAAGGGCGGCATTTTCCTTTGAAGACAACCTATTCGGATTTATACTCTGAAATAAGAACTCCAGAGGAAAGGAGAGGACCAGGGGCCGGGGTTTATACTCACGGAGGGCTTGCTGAATTCATCGAAGCTACCGACCTAGCAGAGTTAATCGAGGTCCCCTCAATAGGGGGGAATTTACATGGAATAATAAGCAGGCAGGAGATAGGTTTGTACAATCCAGACTGGACAGAGCATTCTCGAATCAAGATTGGATTTCACTCTTTCCAGAGATAAGGGTAGAGTTTTGGAATGGCTCGCATAGTGACCATGCTGCAATGCTCATCTCAATTGCGCAAATGGTACAGAAACCAAAGCCTTTCAGATTGTTCGATTCATGGTTGAAGGAACAAGAGTTCCTCGATCTAGCCTGGAGAGGACTAGCTAAACCAATCTGCGGCAATGAGCTATATTGCCTACAACAGAAATTAAAAGAGGTCAAATTACTCACAAAGGAATGGGCGGCGGCCAAGGGTAGTGATGCAAAACAGATCACAACCACCAGGGAGGAACTCGATTCCTTGGTGAAGCAACTAAGCACTAGCCCAATAGCCCCTTCTATCCAAGAAGAGGTCAAAAAGAAACAGGAGGAGTTAGCCAATAAACTCAGAATAGAGAAGGCTAACCAAAAACAGAGGAGCAAGGTTAGTTGGCTTAGATTAGGAGACTCAAACACTAAGTTCTTTAGTCTTGCTACAAAGATAAGGAAGGCAAAGAACTCAACTCTGAAATTAATAAATGGAGAGGGTAGGGTAGTCATCTCAAGAGCCCAATTAGAAAAAGGAGTATAGATTACTTTAAGGATATCTACAAGAGTTCTCCCTTCCCAGATATACCATCCCCCGTTATTTTCCCTAGGATTGTATCTCAAGATATGAACACATGGTTGACTCAACAACCCACATAAGAGGAAGTTTGATCCACCTTGTTCGCATTTCAAATGGGGAAATTCCCAGGACCTGATGGTTTCACAGTGGGTTTCTTCAAAGCTCTCTGATCGGAACTAAAGCAAACAGTCCTAACTTGTGTCAGACAGTTCTTCAACGGCAAACCCATATTGAGATCAATTAATCACACATTTATCACTCTTATCCCAAAAAAACCCACAGCTACCGAACTATCGGACTTTAGGCCAATCTCTCGTGTCAACTTAATTTATAAACTTCTCACCAAAATCTTGGTTGACAGAATCTCCAAGGTCTCCTCCGAGTTAATATCTCCTCACCAAACAACATTCATAGCAGGAAGAAACATCTCAGATAACACCATCTTGGCAGACGAGATGGTACATGGCTTCGGGAGAATTAGAACCCCCAAAAGATGTTGTTTAAGCATAGATCTCAAAAAGGCTTTCGATACAGTGAAATGGCAAGCAATCACACACACCCTTGACGCAATGGGATTCAGCCCTCTGTTGTGCAAATTGGTACATAACTGTATATCCACAGCCTCCTTCTCGGTTCTGGTGGAGGGATCCCCCACTCCCCCCTTCACTAACTTTAGAGGAATCAGGCAGGGGGACCCATTGTCTCCTATCTTATTCGACCTAGTAATGGATAATCTTGGTAAATTAATAGAGAAAGAGATCAAAGATAAGAGGATGGATACTTATATCGTGAATGGAGCGGTTTCCATCTCGTACCTCATCTACGCAGATGATGTGTTGATCTTCTCAAAAGCAAATCCCAAGTCTTTAGAAACAATCAAGAAACTCCTAGAGACTTTTTCCAAATTCTCAGGCCTCGAGATTAATCAGGAGAAGAGCTCGGCAACCTACTCAAAAGTATGCATGAATGACCATTATCTGCATAACATTCTCAACTTTCTAACTAAATCCCTCCCTATCAACTATCTTGGTCTCCCAATAACGGGAAGAAAGAACTCTCACGCGACATGTTGGAAGTTAATAAATCCAATAGAAAAGATGTTAGCCAGATGGAAAGGGAGATGTCTGTCTTACGCAGGCAGAACCCAATTAGTAAATTGGGTCTTACAAGGTAAGTTTCAATACTGGGCAAAGGGAACCACACTGCCATGCACAGTTATTAAGAAGATCTAGAGCCTAGCTTACAATTTCATTTGGGACGGGAGAAGAGGGAGTAGTTGGGAAAAAATGGCACTCCCAAAGAGCGAAGGCGGAATAGGGGTCAGGGTTTTCTTTGCAACTAATGCTCCAGCTTTGGTTAAAAGAACAGAGAGGATGTGGAGTCCTAACTCCATACTAGCAGACTGGATAAAAATTAGGTACATCAAAGGAAGAAGCATTGGGGAGATAGAGTGTAGGCCTACTCTGGACTCTCACATGTGGAAAACTATACTAGCTAATAAGGAAACAATAAGAAAATGTATAAATTGCTTGAGTAACTATAGGGTCACACAAATTGCCCCCTCCAAACACTCAGAAACATTAAGGCCCAAAGGCATCTTACAAGAGATAAATCTAGGGATCTGGGCCAAAAAGCCTCCTAAATTCTCTATGTTGCTGTGGAGAATTAAGGTCAAGAGTCTGAACACTTTAACTAGACTGCAAAGCTGGGGACTCAACATAAATACGTCCTGTCCACTATGTGGAGATGAGGAAGAAACATTACAATTTACAACACCTATACTTTAACTGCCATTACACTAGATCCCTATTGCTAGAGACCACTAGCTGTCTTAATAATGCTAGCATCTCTTTCCTGGCACATATGGTGTGAAAGAAACAGGAGATTAAAACAACACACCCTAAGGCCCCCAGAAATTGTCAGCAGAGAAATTATAAAGGATGTGAGCATTGCATATGATCCTACATCCTATAAGAAGCACAATCTTTCACAGATTGAAATACAAGCTATACGCTCATGGGAGTCCAACCTCTTGAGGCTTCAATCCTTGGCCAGTTAGTCAGGGTCATAGCTGCATAAGAGATAGACAATGTTTTTACATTTACTGTACTTGCATTTCTCTATATTATTCTGTAATCTTGGGCTTTTCCCAACCTCTTTTTCAGTAATGAAAGTTTTAATTTCTCAAAAAAAAAAAAAAAAAAACCTATTCGGATTTTTTTTGCAAAGGGATTTTTTTTCATATCAAATAAAAGTAAAGAAAAGTGTATAAGCAATATATACAAAATCCTCTCCCCATAGTGACAAACACTTTGTGCACACCCAGATTAGTGAGAGGGATCTATGTATCTAAATACCATTAACAACTCTCAGCCACTGCTGACTGACTTTCCAGTGAGTATGCATTTAACTCTCTAGACGAAGATTCTTGTTCTTTATACTTGACTAGTTGACTGGATTGAAGATAACTAATTTTTTTTTCCAAACCAGATCAAATAGTGTGTATGCATCTACGTAGGATTCCTTATGCACCTTGTTACTCTCCCACCATATTATCATATGGTACCTATGGAGACTTCCATAATCATCCATCCTATTCCTGTAGTCGCTGTCGTTAAAAACACATTTAATATCATCATAAATCAGATAATAAAGATATTCCCAATTGAGAGACTCATTTACCTTGAGTCTGTAATAAAGATACGTCCAGGTGTTATGAATCTCCCTGCAAGCATTATGGGAGAAGAATGATCTGATCACAGTTTGTAGTGACTAGTGAGTCCATGAAGGTGCCACAGGGGGGAGTATCAACTATCAAGGAATCTGCCCAAGTGAACAATTTTTCTTTCCCTAAATTTTCCTGAACAAGTTGGTCTGTATCTCTTGGTTTCTTCTACAAAGTAAACTTGTGTGTTTGTTAATTCCTTTAGGATTTAGCCATATGATAATAATTATCCATCCATCTTTAGTAGTTGATTTTGATAGCATTCCATTTTCTAGTCAACTTTTGGTTCGAACTTCGAACTGACACCCATTCTATTAATTAATAGAAATTTACCTTTATAAAAATATTCATCTGACCAAGGTTTAAAAATCGGTTAACCAGTGGGTAACCTGTAGGGGTATTCTGGTAATTTTACAATTTTGAAGATAAATATAGTATATATATCCTATCTATATAAAAAATTCTGTTTAAACCTTAAATTATAATAGCAATAGTTTTTTTTTTTTTTTTTTGAAGCAATTAAATTTCATTAGAATAAGGCCAATGCCAAGTTTACAAAAAATAGAGAATAGAATTTAAAATAAATGAGCAAAAAACTCATTGACTCTCTCCCATTAGCTATGTAGTCTAGTTATATAGTAACTAGATACGTTGCCTCAGGAGGTTAGTCTCTCATACTTCCATCATAGATGTCTCCAAAGGGCAAAGGGTGACAACAACTCTTCTTGTAATACACTGAATCCAAGGAGAGACTGATGTCTTTAATGACCTCCTTAAGGACTACCTCAGGAGGCCTACTAATGTGCTGTCTATACCTTTTATTTCTTTCCGTCCATATATGCCACGATAAACACCCAATAACATTTCATATTAACCCCCAGGGGGGAGAGTGACGCGTAATCTTTTGTGCTGCCTCTGTCAGATCCCTCAATCTAATATCTGGACTAAATTGGGTGGGGACTGGAATATTCATTATTTTTCAGAAAACGAAATCCAGGTGTTCCGCCAACAGAATTAAGAGAGATCTGGAATAAGAACAGTTAAAGAAAAGATGACTCCTAGTTTCATCTTTCAGATTGCATAACAAGCAAACAGGAGACACTTGTACTCTCCAACTCCTCAGCTTTTGAACGTGTTTAGATAATCCCATTTCACTGTCCACAAGAGAATAGAGAATTTTGTCGGCATCTTCGACCAAATTCCCTCAGTTAATATATCTTTATGCTTTCTATCTCTAATACTTTTCACTATTCCCCCCAACTTACTTATCGGAGTACCAGATCTCCACACAACCGTACTATTTGCCCTACAATCCAAACATTTATCCACTAGGCTTCTTTCTGTAACAAAAGCTTTCCAAAAATGCGAATCCACAGTAGGCCTGATTTGTATATCACTAAGCGTCTTCCCTTTAATATATCTATCTTGGATCCATTTTATCAGAATAGAGTCACTCCTATCCCAGTACTTTGAAGCTCTTTTAATATTGGTTGCAGTTGTGATAATAGGAAGGTCTCTAACCCCTAGACCCCCTTCCGCCTTGGGAAGGACCATTTGGACCCACGGGATCCCTTTCCTTCCGTCCCATATAAATCTATAGGCTAACTTTCTCACCTTCTTAGCCACAGAGTCAGGGATAGCCATAGCTTGCGTCCAATACAAGTAATAGTCTAATAGATAACAAATTCGAAGAAAATAGTAATAGAAATTCAAACATAATAGTGACAGAAATCTAAACATAGTAGCAATAGACATTCAAATTCAAATAAACATAGTAGTAAACTTGTAATAGAAATGAAGTTTTAGTTTTCTAGATAGTAAAATAGTAGTTTTCAAGAAATTGTAGCCTTCTACATAGCCTTTAAATCTTTAAGATTTTAAAACGGATCGAATATTCGGGCTGGATCCGACCCGAATATTCGAATACAACTAACCGGTCATTGGTTAGCACTAATCTATCGGTCAGCCGGTTAACCGTCGGTTTTTAAACCTTCCATCTGACACAATGTCTACACCAAGGTTTAAAAATTGGTTGTTAATACTGGTCAAGCTTACCAATGAAGGAGTGCTGATCGATTCCAACATGTTAGAATCCTATAAAACATGTTCCCTAAAAAACGATTTAGAGATTTAGTCAAATCATTTATTTGTTATGTTTTAGGATTTTTTGGAGAAGTTTTCCGAGGGATATGGAATGGTTCAGATGTGGCCATTAAAGTTTTTCTTGAACAAGACATGACTGCTGAAAACATGGAAGATTTCTGCAATGAAGTCTATATACTAAGGTAGTGTTGATTTAACTTCTTCATCAAAAAGTTCACACATTTTAACTTTTTAATCAATTCTTTTTCTTTTTTTCAGCCGTCTTCGACATCCAAATGGTACTGATTTGAACCTCAATGTTTGTAATAAAAGTCAGGTTTGATAGTCTGATTTTAGATTTTTAATTATTTATAGTAGTAATAATTAAGATTGTTTTTTCGAGTTATCTAAAAACTTTGTAGTATGACACTGGCATGCATAGTGCTTTTTTTAAGGTGAAGATTTTTTTTATCCCGTTTTCTTTTTTACGAGGATTTAAATAATAAGGTTTGATATGATAGGTTAGTATATCACTGTGGATTGTGTACAAAGTGTAGATTATAATTTAGAATCGTCGTAATATTTTGCAGGTCATATATCTACACAAAAATTTTGTATTGTCCAAAATCAATTGTATTAATGCACTTTAGTTATTACATGTTACAGTTATCTTGTTCCTTGGTGCATGCATGAGGCCCCCTCACCTTTCAATGGTTACGGAGTATATGGAAATGGGATCCTTGTACTATCTGATACATATGAGTGGTGAGAAGAAAAGGCTTAACTGGCGTAGAAGATTTAAAATGCTTCGAGATATTTGCAGGCATGTTATTTTTAATTCCTTATATCCCTTTTACATATCTATATGGTAATATTTTCATCCAAGGTTTTCTCATTTGTTTTTGGTAACTAGCTAGATAAAGATCTCTTATATGTTAAACTCATCTTGCAACTGTTTATTTAAATTGTGAAGATCTCATTCTTTGATACATGAGATTGGGGGTTCATACCCCATGATTACTGATTTACTTGGTGTATAATGTAGTCTCTGTTATGTCAACTAGAGTATTTACACATCCATTGCTGTTTTTTTCCAATTTTTTTGGGTACTGGGGTTAAGTATTTTCCCAAGCTCTTAAAGAAAATGGTAAACTCTATTATATGAACTGTTTGTATTGTTAAAACATGTTTATATTGCAAAACTCTCTTATATCGCAAAACTTTCAATTTTTATCGCTAGAACTATCTTATATTGCAAGAACCTTGATTCTGTAAAGTGTAAACTGATTGTGTAAAGACTAAAGATATCCAAAGATAATAATATCAAATTTTCATCATTGATAAAAAGTGACTGAATACTCTGATAAAAAGTGGCACGAGTCAAAATTTGCGATGATAATAGAAAATATGTTAATTTTTTTTTGAAAGCAATTAATTTTTTTTTGAAGCAATTAAATTTCATTAAAAAAAATAAGGGTAACGCCTAAGTTACATAGAGAATAGAAATAATAAAAAGCAATTAAATTTCATTAAAAAATAAGGGCAATACCCAAGTTACATAAAGTATAGAAATATGTTCTATTATTTAAATCTTTAAATGATAATTTAAAAAAAGAGTTTATTAGTCATTTGCAAATATGAATTCTTATTATAATTTTACCATTCACGGCAACTTCGCAAACAGGGGATTGATGTGCATTCACAGAATGAAAATCGTTCATCGAGATATTAAAAGCGCAAATTGTCTTGTAAATAAACATTGGGCTGTCAAGATATGCGACTTTGGTCTCTCAAGGGAAATCTCAAATCTTCCTATGAGAGACAACTCATCTGCTGGGACCCCAGAATGGATGGCACCTGAGCTTATACGTCAAGAACCATTCACAGAGAAATGTGACATCTTTAGTTTGGGAGTGATAATGTGGGAACTGTGTACTCTTAAACGTCCTTGGGAAGGCATACCTCCAGTACAAGTAAGCAAATAAACCCACTATTAATATCCCATTTCTTGCATTCCCTCGTCTATAAAGATTGAGAATAAAATCATGATATAAAATTTTGGAATTTTATTATTATTGAAAGAAGTTCTAGTACAAGTTAACCTTACCTGAATGTTTGAAAGTTCATTTTGAGATTCTTAAGTTAACCTTACCTGCATATTAAGATTAGCAAGATCTTTATTTGTTCTCAATGTGTGTGATATTGCATGACCTAAAAAACAGTAGAACAAAGATGGTGATTTATTTGTTTGTTTTTCTTAGGTAATCTATGCAGTTGCAAATGATGGATCAAGACTGGAAGTTCCAGATGGTCCCCTTGGGAAGCTGATAGTAGGTATGGAACATTTTTCTATGGGTTTTTTTAAAAGCAATTTTTTTTGTAGGTTTTATTAGTTCAGGAGTTTTTTGTAGGTATGGAACATTTGTTTTTGTAGGTTTTATAAGTTGGTCTAATATAATCTTTGCTACATGGTTGCAGACTGCTGGTCTGAACCTGATGAAAGACCAACCTGCAAAGAAATCTTATCTCGTCTGCTTGACTGTGAGTACAGCCTATGTTAAATTTAATCCGGTATTTGTACAAAAAAAACTGTAGAGATTCAAAAACAAACAAAAACTTTGGCTTGCTTGAGTTTGTAAATTAGAGCGGGATGTTCTTGTAATAGATGTATTTTTGCAGTTTGAAATTTTCTCTGCATCACATGATATTTATATAACTTGTTTTCCTTTGCAAAAAAAAAGATACCTTTTTTTGTCAATAGTTCATTGCATTGAGTTTTAAAAGATGTCACCTGTTGTCTTATTTTGAGTTTTGTGGGTCGATTCTATTTTATTTTTCTCTGCTTTTGAAATCATGTATAAGTCTGATATTGATCAGAGTGGACATGGGTGATATCAGTACTGTTTGAGCTTTTGTCTTTACACGTGGTGGGGATATTATCACATTGGGCAAGGTCAGTCAACTATATCTTAAAAGATATCGGTTTACTGTTAACCTTTTTTTTGTTCAGATGTAGTTGTAGAAACTTGAAGACAGTAACTCCTTAAAATGAATGTCTTGATTTTTCAGTCTTATAAGGGAAAAGATTCCATGGAGTTCCTTAATATGATGATCGATAGTAACAAAACAGGATCGTTAGAGAAAATTAGTAACGAAATGGATAGGTTGATGAAATCGTCGTGATCAATCGAAACAAAACAACCAGGTTCGTTAGAGAGAAAAACGATCAGATTCTGATACCATGGACGAGTGGAAATTGTCTGATTTGTATTTTCTGGAGTTATTCCTTTATAGACGATAGGAATAACTACCAATACTCAAATTTGTTATATTACAATTAATTGTGTGACTAATTACATTTGACTATAATTAGGTATAACTAATTATCTAATGTTCTGCTATCATCAAGTGAATCCTTTATCTTCACTGAATTTAATATATCATCCTTTCAATCTCTAATTAAAAACTCTAATGCTGTTGATCGAAACAACTAATTAATACGATAAATAAGTCCAAAGGGTTAATTGATGAAGAAAATCGTCATTGAAAATTTTGTGATGAAATGTTTCATCTGTTCTAAGACTGGATGAATTCCCTAAAATAAATCTAAATATCTAGATTTGGATGCAAAACATCTTTAATTACAAACTAAACATCATCACTTCTAAATCGTTTGTCAAATACCTTTGTTGAAGTTAACCACAGACTAAACTCATAGTGACTTGTAAACTCAGGGTGTTGTCTCCAACACCACAGTTGAATAAGGGTTTTAATTGTTTGAAATAAATCCAAGCGTATTTAATTGTTTGATCAAATCAATTCCAATTCACATATTCTCCTCCTGTACAAAAAATCACCAGTTGTCTGTCTAAACTATATTCAGATATTCAAGTGTTGCCTTCTTGGATCTTTTGCCAGATTTTGTGCTGCAACATTGTTGGAGCACAATCTAGAGGAGTTTCACCTGCAAAATTAATGGGAAATTAACTAATTTGGATGATTATAAATCATATTTTGCAACAGATAAATATCAACTTATCAATTGATATCACTAGCTACCAGCCTACCATGTACCTTAATGGGAGGTAAATTGTATGAACTCTAATTTTAAGAACTACATATATTAATCAATTATTCATATCTACCTACCTTGTGCATTCTTGCTGTCCAATTTAGCTCCATGATCCATCAGAATGAAAGTAATTTCAGTACGATTGAAGACGGTTGCCTACAAGAAGACATAAATATTTGAATTTTAAATTAACCATAAATTTTAAGGAATTTCTACGAAATATATTTTTGTCTATTAGATAAATAAAGATTAATACCAAATGTAGTAGAGTCAACCCTTGCCTGTCACGGTAATTTGCATCGACTCCCTGTCCATTCACATAAGAGTTGTTAAATTTACATGTGATTGATTTATTTGATTATCAACCCTAAAAGAGATAGTCACAATTGATTGATATATTATGGTAACATACCTCATTTAAAAGCCTTTTAACAGCTGCCGTGTGGTCATTTTTTATAGCTTCTCTCAAACCCTGATGAATACACAGAAAATAGAAAATAAAACTTCAGCTCCTTTTGTACTAGACTTGACTGACTGAAAGACGACATACCTCTCCATTAAGTTCGTAATGGGTGTTGCTTTTATTCATATCAACGTCACTGGTTTGACCACCAAGATTAAAAAACACACTGCGATGACATTAAAGACATGAGGAATGTATTTTGTTCATCTTGGTGCATCAGGATTCAGGACCCAATAAAAAATCTACTATTGAGATTACAAGAGAAAATAATCTTGGATTCTAATAATTGGAATGTGGAAATGAAATTGACAGTACTCAGGCCCAGACTAACTGGACCGTGAACTCATCGGTCCCTAAAGCTCCGAAGCCCAACCCAGGAGCCCATAGGAACTCTATAAATAAGTAGACACCCATGGTGAACGGGACCTTTTACCATTTGTGAGAAACCATTGCAATCCATACTAGAGAGAGTTGAGCGATACTAATGATCTGAGTTATCCAATGAAGCATATTAGTGCGATCGTGAGTTATCCGATACAGTTGTAAGTTGTTATACTTTATAGTGATCGTGTGTAAGTGTTATTAGAAGGGAGTAATATATTAGCATTTATACCATCAGAAATTTAACACTATGATATACCTATATAAAGCTTTTGCATAACAGTTGATCAACCAATGTATGAAACATAAGGGCCTAACTAAATAAAAACTATAAAGATATCTTTGGAGCAAAACATGCAAATTCCTTTCTGTGAGGTCTCTTATTAAATTAGTTTTTGCCTTTAGTTGATATTGAGTCAGAAGTTGGTCTTTACAATGTGAGTCTATAAATTGAGATGCTACATACTTACAGTATTTTTTTAAAGCATTAAAGTATTAAACATACATACAAATTAAAAAAAAAACATAACATAAATTACCTTGGCTTTGCATTTGATGAAGATGGTGCATTAGTCGAAATAGAAGTTGATGTTTTCTGAGTGCTGATGTTCTTCTTTGGTTTTGAGTTGGACTGAACGCTAACAGCAGTTTTCTGCAAATACATTAAAAATGAAATTAAAGTAGACCAATGTCAATATCAAATGAATGAACATGTTGTTGAGAGCCCAAGTACTTTGGCTGGAACTAGAACTGGATCAGGAAGTGGAGCTTCACATATGCATAAGGGCATTCCACACTTGCAATCTTCAACAACTGGAAGATTTTTTACAGCAGAAACGGACTTTGCATCATTGATACGTATGTCTCCCACATTTAACCTTGACATCTTATCTGTTGTATCACGAACAGAGGGAAAATATGCAGGTGGATCATCCTTTTTAGGTCTGAAAAGAAGAACATTCCATAAATGATTTGATTCTCAAAATGTAGGAAAAACATTAAAAGACTGCAATAACTAACACACTAAAAACATGTTTGTAGTGCAAAACTGTAAATACTGAATGTTGTATGGCATCAGGCAAAAATGCAAAATCATTGCTTAAAGGGGAAGAATATATATGAGTAAATGAATGAAAACTCAGGATAACATTGCAAATGTGATTTCTAAAAAATTATGGATGAGTATTAAAAATACACAATCACATAATATAAAAAATCCTAAGTATTCTTATTAGTTATAATATTTACATTAATAAATTAGGTAAATGTTATATATAAATCTATCCGTAGATAAGGATAGTAGAGTCTTATCGATATCGATAAATTCAGATAGAAGTATTATCCAAAGATTACTTCAAGATGAAGTAAGATCTGAAGATAACTTCAGACTGAAGTATAGTCTGTAAAGTGTAAATTAGATAGACATGGTGGTATTTACCATGCTATAAATATCGATGGAATCAATACAGAAAAGATCAACTTGTGATCAATCTAATTTCACGATTCAGAGGCAAAGCTTATAATTCTAATACAAGAAAATTGAAAAAAGGAGGTAAAATAATATACCTAGAAGTGCTGTTAAAGCAATCAGAGCAAACCCTTACATTTGAGTATATTCCGAATTGGGGCAAAGCCTAATACAATAACAAAAGCAGATAGATTACGATAAACAGCATACTGGTGATGAGCTTATAGGTTTGATCTAATGAATAAACAAAATAAGTTACCATTTGATCTAATGAATGATCACGACACAATGTTCTGCCACAACATCGGCAATGGTGCTGTAGATCAAACAAAAATGCAATCAATTCATCAATCTTGCAAAATATATAATCATAAAGTGTTTATAAATTTATAATCATCCATCCCATAAGAAAAATCATAGCATAAATCGGAAAATCTGTGATTTAAAAAGCATTATAAATCCCAAAAAATTAGGTCCAATGTTAAGATACAAAATACTCCGCACTCCCCATGAAAGTAAAATAAATAAATAAATAAATAAAAACCAAATTCAAACTCTGCTCTCATCAGGTATGAAGAATTACTCGAATTACTTCTCTGGTCAAAGGTTGCAACTTTATGTTGGTCATTAAAATACTAAAACTATTGAAGGGGAGAAGGGAAATCGGATAAGACCATAGACGAGCAATTACTTCACACGAAACCAATCCAAAACCCTCAATTCAGACCCCAATCGGAAGAGAACAAAAAAAAACTCTTGATGGATTGGAGAATTTGGACTGTTATGATAAAAATATAGAATGAATCCAAGGTCAAAATTATAAAGTGAGAATGACAGAGACGTACTCTACGGCGGAACGCGTTGAAACTGCACTTGCAGACATCGCAACAAAACGCCTCTTGGAACGCCGGTGGATCTGCCGTCGCCATTTTTTGTCCGGAACGGAATTGAAGTGTTGAAAGGGAAAGCCGGAGGAGAGAATGAGAATCGCAATTTTCAATTGGTAATTGATATGTATATTTTGTAGTTAGATCCAGTGAGATTTTTTAATTAGAATATATTTTATTAATTTGTGAATTGAATTAATTGGACACAAAGTAAAATTGAAAATAGGGACGCGTACTTTGAATGTGTCAAAGTCCGTCATCAAATCGTGTTCATTAATATTTAATTTAATGACCAAAACATTGTATTGCAAAACACACTAACACATGTACGACGCAAAATAATTTACTGCAAAAGACACTAACGCATGTATAACGAAAAGTCAATCAAATGAACATAATTAATTTAACGCATTTTGACATCGACACACCTGATAATTATTCTTGAAAATAAATGAATGATTATGATCGAAAACTCAAATTGTGCACCCTCCGCCTCGCACGCCCCACTTGGCCGTTGGTGCCCAGGTGTTGCATTGTTGTGCTCCGGTCGTTAATGGGTCCTGGGGTTGTGGGACATTGAAATAATGTTTAATGTTGATTAAACTTTATTGAATGAATGTGTTTATTTATATTTTAAATATTAATTAATAAATATATTTAATATAAATTTTTATAATCGATTTTATGAATAGATAATGCCAAAATTTTATTTTTCAAATAGATCATTCCCTTCTTATGGGAATTCCTAGATACACTGCTTGTGCTATCATTAATTATTTAACTATTCATTCACTATTCAACTTTTCATTCAAAAAAACTAAGGTAAGATCAAAGCTATTTGATTATTTGATTGCTATCATTAATTGATGACGCGAGACCAAAGAGACGACCGTTACAGTCGATCTAGATCTTTCTCCTTTCTTCATCTCTTTAGTAGGTAGTGTAGACTTACTCAAATTAACCTACTGCTGATCCCTAGGCGAGCAGTATTAATAGCAATATTATTCTGCTAATGGACTGGGCTTGTCAGATACTTATCTGGGCTTAAGCCTAAGCCGTGGTCGGGTCCCCGAGGCCGATCTGTATGGTAGTTGGATCGGGCTCAGGTTTGACCCGAATCAGATCCTTGCTGAGCTTAGGTCATGGGCTGAGTTACTGTTATTAGCCTTAAGGACCCACATATAGTGGACCGAAGGTATCATCAATAGACTTATTGGCTAATAAAAGACGAGTACTTGAAAGATTTATAGGTATGGCTTGTTTAGAGACATTTACAGAACTACTTTTATCTGTGGCTTGTTTAGGTCCAAGTGATTTGATTTATGTCATTTGATCAATCTAAATTGATTTAGTTGACACAAATATATAAATCTATTTTTTCATCCAATGCCAAAGATACTGCATTTCTTGAGCAAAAGTTGGACATGTTTATTGATGATATGCAGAGTAGTGAGGAATTTTCAGATTTGAAAAAACTTGAACATCTAGCCGAAAAGATGATGGGCAACTCGAACATCTTATATAAACTTCAATTTTAAATTGTTGAAGTTAACATTAACTGTACATGTGGCAAAAGCAACGATTGAAAGGTGTTTTTCTGCAATGAACATTATCAAACATAAATTACGCAATCGGATAAATGATTAAATGATATTTAAATAACATATATCGAAACAAATTTATTTGATAGTACAGGTAGTGATTCGATTGTAAAATATTTTCAAACCATGAAGTGTCGTAGAGAACAAATATAATTCTGTTACATAATTTAATTTTCGAAGTTGTACTTTAGTTTATTTGATGGTGACACAACTATCTAGTATTCCTCTTACTACTAATCAACCCCCCTCCCTGTTGAGCTAAGGGAGGTATTTATAGGATATCTCCCTGGATCCTATGGTCTGTTCGGTCCATGGTTCTTCTGGATGGGCCTTGGTACCAATAGATGGTTACATTTTTTTTTTTTTTGAAGCAATTAAATTTCATTAGAATAAGGCTAATGCCAAGTTTACAAAAATAGAGAATAGAAATAAAAATAGAAGTAAAAGAAATGAGCAAAAAACTCATTGACTCTCTCCCATTAGCTATGTAGCATAGTTATACAGTAACTAGATACGCTGCCTCAGGAGGTTGGTCTCCCATACTTCCATCATAGATGTCTCCAAAGGGTGACAACAACTCTTCTTGTAATACACTGAATCAAAGGAGAGACTGATGTCTTTAATGACCTCCTTAAGGACTACCACAGGAGGCCTACTAGTGTGCTGTCTATATCTCTTATTTCTCTCCGTCCATATATGCCACGACAAGCATTCAATAGCATTCCATATTAACCCCCAAGGGGGAGAGTGGCGCGTAATCTTTTGTGCTGCCTTCGTTAAATCCCCTAATCTAATATTTGGACTGGATTGAATAAGGACTGGAATGTTCATTATTTTCCAGAAAATGGAATCCAGGTGTTCCGCCAACGGAATCAATAGAGATCTAAAATAAAAACAGTTAAAGAAAAAATGACTCATAGTTTCATTTTCCATATTGCACAACAAGCAAACAGAAGGCACTTGTACTCTTCAACTTCTCAGCTTCTTGAACGTGTTTAGGTGATTCTATTTCACCCTCCACAACAGAATAGAGAATTTTGTCGGCATCTTCGATCAAATTCCCTCAGCTAACATGTCTTAATAGATGGTTATATGGTTTTGTTACTTTTGTATATGGTTTAGAAATTATATATGCAATCAGGAATTTTTTTTAAGAACTTATAATATGAGCCCTTATGATGATAAAAGCTTAGATTCGCCGCTGAAACTGACCTTATTTATTATGGAGCAACTTCATGTGTGCCATTGGTGAATGCGCTTTCATGCACCATTCTTCCAATGACGTATGATTAGCTTTGTAATTTCTAAACTGCGTTAATATTCTGACATCTTAACTGTAACGGACTGCCACGATATATGAGAACTAAGAACGGAGAGCGCAACAGAAAGAAATCTCCTTGATGGAGCCGGAGGTTGGAAAAGAATCTTCCAAGGGAGCCGGTGGGGGAAAACTAGAATTGGTTGTTTACTTTAATGATTTATTATTCATACTCTTGGCTATTTAAAAAGTTATTAGTCAATGCTAGTTTGACAAGTGGAATTACAATGTAACTACTAATTGACAAGTGCCAATGCTAGTTCTGGTATTAATCGTGAATTGGTGTTAAGTTACTCTTTCAGATGGCAAATGAAGTGGACCACAATCGGATTTTTCTTCTTTTTTATTTCCTGTGGTTTAGTCTCTTATCTCTATTACTCCAATTTCGCTTCCTAGGGTTTTCAGTCTCCTCATTTGTTATCCAATTTTTCAATATATTCTACAAAAAAAAAGAATTTGTTTCCATTTTCTCTTAAAAAGCTTCGTTTTCGATTTTCTGTAGTTCTATTATCTCCTATTTTTGTCTTCTGATTTATAACTGATTATTGATGTTCAATTAGTTTTTATTTTTCTATGTTTGATTATCTCATATTGTTTGATTCTTTCATATTGTTTGATGTTCAATTTTCTGATTTTGATTTAAATCTTTGGATTTTTATCATCTCTACATTCTCTCTACATGTTCTGGTTTACAGAAAGACTACTTACAATCCATAGTCCAAACTGTAAGAAAATACACCAAGGTTCTATAATCAGAATAATTCAACTTTCTGATCATGGGCCCGACGAAAGGCATGGGCCAAGGAAGGCCCAGAGAAGCAAGGAAACCTATAAATATCCCTTGGTTCAACAAGGAGGGGGGTTGGATTATGAGAAAGTGAACTTATGAGTAAAGGTGGACATCTACTTTGGAGAGAAGTGTTAAGTGCGCGCGCGTGTGTGTATCGGTCGTTCGGCCCACACACCATCAGTGGTTAACCTGACGTGAAACAAATACGTAACCCGACGGAAGGAGAGAGATGGCCACAGGAAGCGGTTACCAGAGAGGGGAGAACTCGAGGCGCCGCTTGGAGGCACGCTACGACCCCAAGAGAACACCAGAAGGAAGGAGGCTGCTGCTGGTGGACGCAGAGGATGGGGACCAAACCGAACCCTACCGATCGTACCGGAGAGCAAACCTCGCCGAGGCACGTAAGGCCCACGAAGGCGAGAGGCGAAGGAGGCTAAAAAGGTCTCCATCCCCCGTCGAGAAGAGGGGTAGAAAGGAGCGCAAGAAGCGCCTCCATGTGAGGCGTGCGGAGAAGGACAATAAGCGGCTCACCAAGCTAGTCTCTGCCCTACAGAAGAGCCAGCGGTAGTTGTAGGAGCAAGTCCCCCCAACTTACTACCGACCGCCATACGCTAGAGTGGGATGGTGGAGGAGGGGGAGAGCTCGAGAGCGGTGTGGTCGTGACAATATACAGGGCCGGGGGGGAAGCCTTGGCGCAACATCTGTTGGAGGACGAGTACCCTACGTGGAGGGTCCCGAAGATCTCTTTGTACAAGGAGGATATCGACTCTGAGGATCACCTCCACGCGTTTAGAACGAACATGGAGGACAGAACTGGCTGGAAGGACATCTGGTGTCGAATGTTCCGTAGAGCACTCACGGGTAAGGTTGTAAATGGGCCGGGTCTGGGCTGGCTGAGCTGAACCCGGATCAGAACCCGAACCCATGAAGTTGGGCCAGGTCCGGTCCAGAAGGAAATTGTCTGGACCCGGACACGGCCCATACCCATAAAAAAAATCCGGGTCTGGTCTGGGTCTGGGCCGGGTCCAGGTCCAAAAAAAGAATTTTTTATTTACCTAAATAAATCAATAAATAATTAAATATACTATAAAATATAATAATATACTTGTTGGTGAGACATGCCTGATTACACCAGTCACTACCCATCAACGCCTTTTAACAAGGACTAGGGCTCCGTTGCTATGGCAGGACCCCCGGAGAGCTCCCACGGTGCGGAACATCGTTCTTCGTCCAGATCGCCGAGTTAGCCCGTAAAGTCGCCGATTGGACTACCAAGTCGCCGACATACAGGATAACTCGCCGAGTTAAGGCAAGATCGGCAGTATGGTAGACTGTATGACTTGGCCCTAGAAACTCGCCGAGTTAGCCCTTAACTAGGCGACTTCCATACCTGAATCGGCGACTTACGACCGTTACTCGGCGGCAGCCAACGTCATAAATGTTACCATATATGACCATAGGCGTGATCTCCGCCGATGAGTGCGCCTTCCGAGACCCTATAAAAGGGGTCTCAAGGGGACACTCAAAGGCACGATTCAAGTTCCACTCTCACACCAGAGCACTACACTACGAAACTCGGCGAGTCTCATTAGAATCACCTAGTTTCACTTGCAGGTATTTGACGTAGAGCGTGCGTCGTGGACTCCAAAGCCTCCGGCATCAACCTCGCACCACCGCGAGCCCTGGTAGCAGATTTAGTGCTTCATCAGCTGGCGCCGTCTGTGGGACTACCGAACCACCGGTATCCCGTCGTAATCGCGATTTTTTAAAAATCCGGCTCGAGCTCTCCTAGAGGGTTCGCCGAGTTTGTCAAAAAATCGCCGAGTTAGATCGTCCGATTTAGCCTTAAATCGTCGACTTATCCTTGAGAATCGCCCGATCCGGATATCGTCTGCTAGCTAAGAGTGCTGTCCACGACTTTGTTCGAAAAACACCTCGAAATCTAAAGTCACCGAGTTTTCCCCTAACTCGCCGACTTATTTCTTTGTTTTTTGAACAAGCTCGGCCAAGTCATCCTTTGCTTTGGGAACTTACGTCTTCGCATAGGTTCGATTTTTCCCAAGCAAAAATCGCCTATCTAAGGGCAAACTCGCCTATCTTGGGCAAACTCGCCTATCAAGGGGCAAACTCGCCTATCAAGAGGCAAACTCGCCTATCTTGGGCAAACTCGCCTATCTTGGGGCAAACTCGTTCATTCGATCATCGTTTTCATTCATCGCTTTGGCTGAATAAGACCACTCATAGCCCAGCTCTTTTACCGAAACGAAAATCCATCGCCACGGTTGGATTCGCCTCGTCGTTTTGGTAAAAAAAAACGAGTATGGGGATTTTCGCCTTTTTTCACTTCCAGTGATTTCGTCGGTCCACCTTCGGAATACCCAGATCTGATTTTGGGATTCTGAGACCACATATCACGTGAAAAAAGTTTTCTCTACGAGTACCAAAGAGCAGAATTTCCCAATAATGCAAGGAATCTTTTCTGGGATAGGTCTAAAGAGGCATCCCAAAAACCACCTCCGGCGGCACAATTTTCTGCCAAAAAACTGCAAAAAAATTTCGATATTTTTTGCAGATTTCAAACTTTGAAGACTAGTAGCACTGCTCAAGGGGGTCACAAAACTACAAAGAAATATTATACGAAATTTTTTCTGTTTTGTGACACCCGGGGGGGCAGGTACCTACCCATAGCTTCCGACACTTCGGAAGAACTTCCACTCGTAGTCTGTTGCTTCGACCCGATAGAAGCAACCATCCCATTTATGGCTCCTTTTACTAAGGATCATAAAAAGAAAGCTCTCGCCACTGCTACTGAGGTAGGAGCTTCTGGCAGAGGGGTTGGTCCTCGTACTGTACCAACCTCTAATGCACCATCATCTACACATGAGGTGTCCTCACCACTCCCACTAAATGGGGGTGTGAACCCAATTCCGACAACACAGGAAAGGCTTGCGCACATGCATGCTCTCATGTTGAAGTTGGACAAAAGGATAACCAACCTAGAGGCTTCAAGGAGTCGGACCACCGTACGGTGTACGACAAGCAAGTCTAACCCACCTTTGAGCAAGACAAACTTAAGTACACATCATCGGTCCGAATCAAGGATATCCAAGGAGCTTCGAGAGCTCAAGGGAAAGAGTCCTGCAATCTCAGGGCAACCCAAATCCAACTCGCATCACTCTCCTATGGGAGACAACCACGGTGAAACAAAGAGACACAAGCATCTCGGTTCTCACCACAGGTCCGCAGTACATCACTCGGGTGTACCTTCGATTTCCACAACTCGTGTGGATTACGATGCCACACTCATGAATAGGGTAATCAAGGAAATGCTTCGTAAAGGCAAGCATGATCTAAGGGACCCACATGATCTTCTCAGAATAGGAAGGGCACCCTTTCATAGGGACCTCCTGAGAAAACTTTTTCCGCAATCTTGGCGGTGTCCGAAGATAGACTCGTACGATGGAACGACAGATCCTGAGGATCATGTTAACCTCTACCTGAATATCTTGGAGCCGCAAACTACCGATAATGGGTTGTTGTGTCGGGCCTTCCCAGGCACTCTGAAAGGCAACGCATATCGATGGTTTTCCGGTCTGCCGGCTGGCTCAGTCTCCAGCTTCACGGACCTCTCTTCCAAGTTCATCGCCCAACATGTGGGGATGATCAGAATAAAACACAGTGCCAGCGCACTACTGGCACTACGACAGAACAAGCTGTCTCTGAGGGATTACACGATTAAGTTCACTTCGATGATGACAGAAGTGAACGATCTAATCCCAAGTCTGGCCATAGCAGGATACGTGAGAGGGTTGCACCCTTCTCCCCTTTGGCCCGGAATCTGATGCTCTATAAAGTGGAGACCCTGCCCGACCTCTTCCAACGAGCTCAATCGTACATTGAGATAGAAGAGGAGAACAATGACAAGCTGGACGAACTCGAGCCGTCCAGCCGGAAGAAACCTCGCTATGCTAAAGAAGATACATACGAGGATACAAGTTCCCAATCCGAAACCTCGACTGGTCTTCTTCGATACAGCGAGGAGTCTCCGGGTAGCAGTTGTGGCCACCAGAGTCATAGCTCACGCCCTAAATCCAGTAGCAGTTATGGCCACCATAGTCATAAATCACACTCTCAGTCTGGTAGCAGTTATGGCCACCAGAGTCATAGCTCACACTCTAAATCCAGTAGCAGTTATGGCCACCAAAGTCATAACTCACACTCTCAGTCTGGTAACAGTTATGGACACCAAAGCCATAGCTTACGCTCTCCATCCTATGACAGTGATGGCAACCAAAGCCACAGTTCACACTTACAATCAAGTATGTCACGCTAATAGTGGGTAATTATTATCTGTCAGAAGAAAGATAGGAGTGCCCAAACTCAGTGGCAACCAAACATCAAAAGAACTCATCTACTCTTTTGGTTGACGCTTCTATTGTTCTATTAGTTGTCGCAATCTAACAACGATTTTATTCTGCGATATGTATGCAACATTTAGAATAATCATTCATCACTTCAGACGGATCAATCACCCATCACTTCGGCGGGGTGACATCCGTCTCTTCGACCTTATCTGTTCGACGCACGAGTCAAGGTGATAGTTACGAAATCTAATTTACGACAAAGAGTCTAAATTACGATTACAAGTCTAGTTTACGATTTACGAGTCAAAATACGACTTAAGAATCTAAATTACGACTCTCACGAATATTGGCGAATCAAACCATAAGATTCCAAATATTCATGAATCTAAGTTCTCTTTCAAAATCTAATTTACGACAAAGAGTCTAAATTACGATTTGCGAGTCCAGTTTCGAGCCTATGCTACGGTTCTAGGATTAATACGGCAAACCTATAAGGGATAATTTCATAAGGATCAATCCGTCGCTTTGGCCGGATGACACCCATTACTCAGATCTAGCTTACGACCCACGAGTCTAAGTGATGATTACAAAATCTAATTTACGACAAAGAGTCTAAATTACGATTACAAGTCAAGTTTACGATTTACAAGTCCAAGGTGCGACTTAAGAATCTAAATTACGACTCCAATTTACGAATCAAACCATGAGATTCTAAATATTTGCGACTACAATTAATGGTACCCTGGTGTTAATTTTGTCGCTGTGGTCTTAATGATCATATCCCATCTTGTCGCCATGGCCTTGATGAGGATCGAGAGTCACTCTATCGCTATGGCTGGAGCTTGGCTAAAACACCGGGGTTCAAATCTAGAATTGTAGTCCTAAATTGCGGATCCAACCCTACGATTCCAAATAATATTGTGCATCTTAATTTTTGGTTTATCGGTACTATTCTTTGCAACTCTGCGTCAATTTGGAGATATAAATTATCCGCTAATTTAACTGACGACTGAACTACGATTCGTACGACCAAGCTTACGTCCAAAGTGGCTAAGAGAGGGTTAGCAGAGTCTAACTTACGTCCAGAGTGGCTAAGTTACGGCTTGTGAATCTAGTTTCGAGCCTAGGTTACAATTTAAAGGTGGCTTATATGGAAGATTGGCAAAGAAAAGATAGAAGGTAGTTCATTGATAATCAAAATAGAAAGATTGCAAAATATTTCGAAAATTCATTTCATATGTCACGACGACATGATTCTCGGGGGGAGTATCACAAGCCCCCTCCAATACCTCCGTTACACCAATATTTTAAAAAGTTGTCGGGTTGACATGATTTTCGAGGGGAGTATCACAAGCTCTCCTCAATAATTCTATCGCCTCGGGCACAAACATCCAAAGCATAACTCTACAATCTGTCACAACGGCACGATTTCAGGGAGAGTATCACAAACTCTCTCCGACGCTTCTGTCACTCTAGCCGGAAGCCGTCTCGCCCATCTTTGGAGGAGAGTCTCATAAACTCTCATCAACACTTCTGTCGTTTTGGCTAGAAGTCGTTTCATTCCAAGGGGAGTATCACAAACTCTCCACGATACTTCTGTCACTTCGGCCAGAAGTTGTCACAATTCGGGGAGAGTATCACAAACTCTCTCTGACACTCCTACCACTTCAGCCAGAACATATTTTTATGCAGGTTTCAAAGGGGAGTATCACAAGCTCTCCCGACTTTTCTGTCGCTCCGGCCGGAAA
>LFYR01001680.1:276018-295442 GCA_001185155.1 Zostera marina | reverse complement strand
AAATTCATATTTGTGGCTGTCAATTACTTCACCAAATGGGTCGAGGCACTAGCTGTACCCAAAATAACTCAAAGAGCAGCAACAAAGTTTGTCTTCAAGTGCATAGTGTGCAGATTCGGTGTTCCAATGCACATAGTGACAGATAAGTGGACACAGTTTACCGGTGGGGAGTTTACGAGATTGTGCGAGAACTTGGGCACTAAAATTCATTTTTCATCGGTATACAGACCACAGGGTAATGGGCAAGTAGAGGTCACAAACAGAGCCATTGTTCAGGGACTGAAGAAAAAGGTCGAACAGGCCAAAGGTTCATGGACAGATCTACTACCAGAGATCCTGTGGGCGTATAGAACCACTGAAACCCCGTTCTCACTAGCATACGGAATGGAAGCACTAATCCCGACATAGCTAAGCATACCAACAGTCAGAGTGTTATCCTATGACATGGAAGAAAACATGAGATCATGCGCGACAACTCTAGACTTGGTGGATGAGCTAAGGGATAATGCACAGGCAAAGAATGCAGTTTACAAACAAAGTATCGCTAGATATCACGACAAAAATGTCAAGGATAAAGCGATAAGAAAAGGAAGCCTAGTATGGAGAAGAGCAAGTGTCGGCAGAAAGGACTGCTCTAAAGGCAAACTAGGCGCAAACTGGGAAGGACCATATGTGGTGGAGGAGGAACTCCGACCAGACACGTACAAGTTAAAACGGGAAGATGGAATATACATTCCCAACACTTGGCACGCAGATAACCTACAGTTGTATTTTTAACGATTAAGTAGGACTATGCGTTACTCGTGGTAAATAGTTTGAACTACTTAACTAATGTGTTGTTTAGTTAACTATTTACTAATAATCAGAACATTCGAAAGATAAAAGCACATTCCGTATATTGATTTAAAAAGAAATACAAAGGAATGTAAAATATAGGTTACAACAGGATGGAAGGTCTATTTATCACTAGGTGGGAGGGATGAGTCTTTAGAACCCGCTGCACCATTGTCATCTTGATCTTCTACAGAAAAGTCTTTATCAATGGTAACAGTAGTATTGTCTCCCGAAGCCTCCTCTTCTTCATCTTCATCCTCGTCTTCCGCAAGTGCCCGATCTCGGATCTCAGTGGCCTCTTTTGGGTACTTGCAGGCCCAGCGGTGGACATCTTCAGCTTCAAAACCAGGAAATACATGAGGGCCCAGGTCGACCAGATCATTGTAGTCTCGCACGTTAGCGAGGAACTCAGTCCGGATTTCCTCCATATGCTTGTTCATGTGTTGGAGCGCCTCAGTCTTCTTCTTTTCTTCTTCTGCCAGTCGCTTCTTCTCAGTTTGGCAATCACTCAGCGACTGGGAGAGCTTCTGCCTTTCCGTTTCCCCTTCGTTCAACCGTTGAGTAAAAATATCATTCTGTACCATAGTAGAACGAAGGGTTGCCTCAGTATTTTCAGCCGGCCTGGTAATCTCAGCAATCATAGACTCTTTGATTGAAACCCTGGCACGCTGAGCATCAAACTCTAACTGCACTGCCCCCAATTCCCCGTTAACCTTGGAGAGTTCTTGCTCTTTATCTCTCAAATGATTATTTAGAGCAGCCCAGTCCTCAGCCAACTTCTTGTTGGTGGCAGAAAGAGTGGAGGCATCCGAAGCTCTCTGCGCAACCTCGCCTTCCAGATCTTGGCATCGGCGCTTCACTCTCTTCAACTCGTCTTCCAAGGATTGGTAGTCACGAAGACGAGACAAGGAAGAGAGGCGGCCCTGAAACAAATAAGCGAGCTGCAAAAAGAGAAGATAAGTAAGAACAGACTCATAAAAAATGATAAAAACAAAAGTACTTACGTTGCTTAAATTCTGTCCGACTTCTTCGATAAGTCGGTCCATCGGATACCCAGATATGGTCCGCAACGAAGTTCGGGAGGCATCCGTGTCAGCAACTATCGGAAACTTGGTCCCATAATTCCGAGGATGGGAACCTTGATAACCCGGCATCTGAGTCTCCCGGGTAGAAGCATATGAGTACCGACCCCGGGAGTGTCTCCTCGTTTTCCTCGGAGGAGAGGGGTCAGTCCTTGGTGGAGGAGGGGTCTTCCTCTTATCATTTTTGCTTCTTTTCCCCTCAGATCCTTCTGGCTGGACATCCTTTCCAACAGTTCTCTCTCGCTCCTCTTCCGGCGTACGAAAGAAGGAGGCGAGCTTGGTAGCAGCAGGAGACTGCACAGGAGGAGTCCTCACAGGTACCTCCCCTTCCTCAGCTTGGTCACCGGTAGGAGGAGGGGAATCAACTCGATAGGCGTTCTCGTGGGCATGACGCCTCAGATGTTGGGCGTCGGAAGGCTTTCAGGCAGACGCATAAACCTTTGTGCCCGTCTCATTTTGTCCCACGCGTTCAGGGACACCTCCAGGATTATGCATATAAAATTCTGCGAGAAATAAAAACAGAGTTAGTAAAAATGCATACAAGTAAAAAAAAAAGAGAAAGGGAAAACAAAAAAAGGAAGACCTTGTCGGTTAAAGGAATCATCAATCGCGTGACCGACAAGCACAGCGATGGGGTGTAGGAAGGCCAGCCTTTGCACAAAAGCTCCCTCATCCTCGGTCAAAACAGGACGGGGAGTGGGCCTACGATCACTACTGGATGCAGGAAGAAGTCGGCTACCAGGACATAGCCTGCAATCCACAAAAATAAACTCACTCTTGTTCCGCCTGGTCGGAGGATCTTTCAAGAGAGCAGAGTGAGTAACAGAGGAGGCACGGCTGGCACATGCAATGAAAGGGCTGCCCTTCTTCGGATTCTGGAAGGAGAAGAAGTGGAAGAACAGTCGAGCAGTTGGAATTATGCCAGCATCCCTAAGAACATTCATGAAGCCCCTGACATAAAAGAAAAAGGCGGCACCCATCTAAGAAATACACAACCCGGAATACAAAAGGATTTCACTAACTAGGGAAGGGATCGGAAGGATCGGAAAGTTAGTGAAGTAGATACGGTGAAGTGCCAGCATAAAATAGGGGGGCACATCACCGGTGTTCTCAGAAGGGTAGGCCCAGTACACTCTCTCTCTAAGCTCTAAACCCCTCAAAATTCTTTGGGCGGCATCTAAAGAAAGGGTATTAGAGCATCTACCCGCATTGGAGGAGAGAGGATAGCCTGGAATATCAGTCAGGGAGACTGCACAGAAAGAACCATACCCAGTCCCGTACTCGCTCCGGTCGAGGATAGGGACAACATGGAAACCGTTGCGAATAAGAGCGGACCACTGGCGCCAAGAGCCATCCATCTCCCGATAGAAGGATGGGGCGCTTTTCTCCTCAAGAGGAGAAGGAAAGGGGTACTTCTCCTCTGTCTCAGGAGGGTAACCTAAAGAAGAGTCCTCTAGAACATGAATATTCTGACTACAGACTTCGGGAGAAAGTTGAGCAGAACCGTCTGTAGCCAGAGATGGCGCCTCGACAACAGGAATCTCCTCAGGAATAGAAGCCAAAATGATGGCAGTTGGAGGAGGAGTCCTAGTGGTAGAAGGAGGAGTGCCTCCAACTTCTACATCCCGCTCAGGAGAAGAGGAGCTGCAGGAGGAAGAACCCGAGCTCCCCGAGCTGGATGTAGAAGACCCCGAACTAGAACTCGAACTTGTGGAAGAAGAATGGGAAGAAATTACAAACAAAAACAAATAAAAGGTAAGTTATAAAAGAAAAAATAATAACTTATTAGGTACAGACTTGCGCGTACGACGAGTAGAAAGAGTTTTTTGCTTACTTCCAATAGGAGAGGAGGAAGGCGACTCAATTCTAGGCTCGACCACGGCAGGAGCAGTCTGAACCTGAGGGCTAACAATAATAGCCCGCTCCTCGTTAGGAGGAAGGTCTTGCTGTGTATTTTTGTCAGAAGACATGATAACAACCTGCACGAAGAACATAACAGTTAGCTTAATTATTTTAAGTTTGCAAAAGTCGATCCCAAGAAAAAGTCGATCCAGACTTCATGGAATCAAACTAATACAAGGGAAGTCGACCTCATAAGTCGATCCCAGGGAAGTCGATCTTCAGAAGACAAGGGTCTCAGGAAGTCGATCCCAGCAAATCCGACCCAAGGAAGACGACGACAAAAGTCGGACTCCAGGAAGTCGAACCAAGGGAATCACTTCGGGAAAGCAAAAGCTAAGCCCATGGAAGTCGATCCCAGTAAAAATGGATCCAACTTTGGAAAGTCGATGACAAGGCGTCAAACTTCACAAAGTCGGACCACAGTCCAAAGGGGAACAACTTCGAAAAAGGACCGACTTTCAGAAAAGTCGGACCGCAAAGAAGTCGAACCCAGTGCAACCTCAGAAGAGCCCGACGACAAAAGTCGGACCCCAGAAAGTTGCACCTCCAAGGCTCAAGTCGAAGCCTTACGCACGTTGGAAGTCGAAGCGGAGAAACTGGAAGTCGAAGCGGAGAAACCAGAAGTCGATGCGAAGAAAGTCGATCACTCGGAGCGAATGAAGTAGGTGGGAGCAAATGAACCCCCCTCCGCTATTTATAGGGCAAAGTCGAAGACGAACCGTCGCGGGCACTGTTCATCCGGGTTCGCCCGTTGGGCCGGAAAACCCACGGGTCCGGCAGGCCCAAGACGACCCGGTCCGAGAAAAACCCTAAAATCCGACCAGATGACATTGACATTTCAGGATAAAGGCATCGACATTTAGCAAGGAATTCGAAACCTTCCAAAAGAGAAGGACAGGATCGACATTCCGGCATTATTCTGATCGACATTTCAGGATAAAGGCATCGACATTTACCAAGGAATTCGAAACCTTCAAAATAGAAGGTCAGGATTGACATTTCCACAGAAAATTCAGTTCGACATTCCCAGAAGGGGGATAGACGTCGACATTTACCAAGGAATTCGAAACCTTCAAAATAGAAGGTCAGGATCGACATTCCACAGAAAATTCAGTTCGACATTCCCAGAAGGGGGATAGACGTCGACATCTATCAAGGAATTCGAAACCTTCCAAAAGAGAAGGACAGGATCGACATTCCACAGAAAATTCAGATCGACATTCCCAGAAGGGGGATAGACGTCGACATTTATCAAGGAATTCGAAACCTTCAAAAGAGAAGGACAAGATCGACATTCCAGCACTATTCTGATCGACATCCTCAGAAAAAGATGAGATCGACTTTTGAACAACATCGACATTTCCAGGGAGAAATGACGTCGACTTTTTGTACAAACTTCGACATCTTCAGAAAAGGATAGAATCAGCAGTCACACGACATCGACATCCTCAGAAAAAGATGAGATCGACTTTTGAACAACATCGACATTTCCAGGGAGAAATGAGATCGACTTGTTGTACAAACTTCGACATCTTCAGAAAAGGGTAGAATCAGCAGTCACGCGATATCGACATCCTCAGAAAAAGATGAGATCGACTTTTTACAAACGTCGACTTCTCCAGGGAGAGATGAGATCGACTTTCTGTGTAAACCTCGACATCTTCAGAAAAGTATGGTACTGACCAGAAGAAAGCATCGACTACACTGACGTACTTCAGAGTAAAGGTGTAAGTCGAGTAAGGGAAAAGGTAAAAAAGTATCTTTTTTCAAAATTATGAAAAATGATGAATGAAAAATATATTAAAGATTCCTAATTAAAGTTGATACGGCGACGCAAGCGGCGAGGAACCTGGTCCAGCGGGGAAGCACCGCGGCGGGGACGCCTCCGACGTCGACCACGAGGAGGGATAACAGAAGAAGAGGCAGGCGGAAGATCGCCACCAGACCATTCTTCAAAGATTGATTCCCTAGCAGCAACAGCAACACTCTGCCGCTCAACAATAAGTTGGCGCAGAGAAGGAAGATCCAAGGCCGAGGACCGAGGATCCAAAATATTCAAAATTCGATCCAGCTCCTCAATCTCCCCCTGAATAAAATCAGCAAAGAGACTCACAAGAAGAGCCATGGATGAAGGAGAAGGAGGACCTAAGGGTTCTATTTATAGACCCAAGTACAACACAAAAGGAAAAAAAGGATAAAACCGACTTTTTGACACAAGGACTCGACTTTTGGGCCAAAACATCAGGAATCGACTTTTTCACAAAGGAAGCGATGCAAGGACCCAGGAAATCGACTTTTTGACAAAAGTCGACGAGTACCACTAGGATCGACATTCAACAAAAGTCGATCAAAGTCAACAAAAGGGTCGACATTTCACAAAAGTCGATCAAACTCAACAAGGGGATCGACTTTTTCTTCCCACACAGGAGGGGTGTAGAAAAAAGAACCCTGACAAGTTGGAGTTGCAAAAAGTACGCCAAGATAGGAGGGAATCAACTTTTTCTTCCCACACAGGAGGGGTGTAGAAAAAAGGATCCTGACAAGTTAAAGCAGCGGAAGCACACCAAGGCAGGAGGGTGTAACACGAAGTACTCCTAAGGAATTGTGGAAGTCCACAACTTGGGCGGCGATACGGCAGCAAAATGAACTGAGCCATACTAAGATATTTGAACTCCTACCATTACTGGACGCAGTAACAAAGTAGGACGTCAAATTAACTCTACCTACGGAAGAACGTGGGCAGAGAAAGTCTTAATGGTAACAGAGTAAGGATACGTATCCCATCCAAGGAAAAGAGTGAACCTCACCTACGGAAGAACGTAGGTTAGACGAGGGATGTACTCAAGAGTGAACCTCACCTACGGAAGAACGTAGGTTAGACGAGGGATGTACTCAAAAGTGAACCTCATCTACGGAAGAACGTAGGTTAGACGGGGGACACATCGGCTAAACACACGCCCCTTCTACAAAAAACGTAGACAGAGGGGTAAGTGTTCAAGAGTGAACCACACCTACGGAAGAACGTAGGTTAGACGAAGGATATACTCAAGAGTGAACCTCACCTACGGAAGAACATAGGTTAGACGAGGGATATACTTAAGAGTGAACCTCATCTACGGAAGAACGTAGGTTAGACGGGGGACACATCGGGTAAACACACGCCCCTTCTACAAAAAACGTAGACAGAGGGGTAAGTGTTCAAGAGTGAACCTCACCTACGGAAGAACGTAGGTTAGACGAGGGATATACTCAAGAGTGAACCTCACCTACGGAGGAACGTAGGTAGACGAGGGATCATGCTCAACCTCAGTCGCAGAAAGGCGAGCAAAAGGAGGGGGCAAGTATTCAAAAAATAATCCTCACTTATGGATGAACGTAGGTAGACGAGGAATCACGCTCAACCCCTATCGCAGAAAGGCGAACAAAAGGAGGGGGCAAGTATTCAAAAAAATAACCCTCACCTACAGATGAACGTAGGTAGACGAGGGATCACACTCAACCTCAGTCGCAGAAAGGCGAACAAAAGGAGGAGGCAAGTATTCAAAAAATAATAATCCTCACCTATGGATGAACGTAGGTAGACGAGGAATCACGCTCAACCCCTATCGCAGAAAGGCGAGCAAAAGGAGGGGGCAACTATTCAAAAAATAACCCTCACCTACGGATGAACGTAGGTAGACGAGGGATCACACTCAACCTCAGTCGCAGAAAGGCGAGCAAAAGGAGGGGGCAAGTATTCAAAAAATAATAATCCTCACCTATGGATGAACGTAGGTAGACGAAGAATCACGCTCAACCCCTATCGCAGAAAGGCGAGCAAAAGGAGGGGGCAAGTATTCAAAATATAATCCTCACCTATGGAAGAACATAGGTAGATGAGGAAGCACACCCAACCTCAACCGCAGAAAAAGCAGATTGAGGGAGGCAAGAGACCTCAAAAGAGAGAACTTCACTTATAAAAAATAGGTAGAAGAGACGACTCTCAAAACCCGCCACAGGGAAGGGGACTCGAACAGTGCTCGAAGATAGCTCAGGCAAGGCGTCAAGGTGGGCAAGCAAGGTTCCGCGGAGAAATCGGGCTAGGCAGGTGCGCAAGGAGTATGCTTCGGCTAGGACGAACCGGACAATAGTTAGCAAAAGCGCGTGACAACCTCCGTGGAAGCATAGATACAACCTCGCAGGCATAGAGAGGGGGGGAAATACTGGTGAGAGAGGATCTCGCATCCTGGGACATCACCAAAAACCCACATCCCAGCACGCAAAGAGGGGGGAATACTGATAGTACAAGGTCCAACACACAGACCATAGTACTAAAAGACGTATCCCAAAGTATCTAATACGCAGAGGAGGGGGAAGTACTGGTGATACAGTATCCCGAACCTGGTCACAACCTACCAGCAACTAGAAGTCCGGATAGTCTAAGATGAGTTAAGGTACCTATTCTAGGGTTGGGGAGGTCCCAAGTCGAATCCTAGGAAGATCGACTTTCCTGAGGATCGACTTCCCTGGGATCGACTTCTGAATAAAGTCGATCACCAGGAAAGTCGACCCCCAGAAAGTCGATCTCTGGAAAGTCGATCTCGGGCCCCGATCTGATCAGTTAGGCAGTTAGGCGGTTACTGCCCAAATGACCAGATTACCCCCATAAGAACCCCTATAAATAGGAGGCACCCCCCACTCATTAAAGGCAGGTCATTTGGAGCGAAAGGATTCTTAGCGAAGCAGAGCTCTGCGCACTCGAGTTCCGGTCCGGTTTCCCGCGGAGTTCCCCGCTTGGCGCTTGCTTGCGCGTCTTGGAGTACTGGTCGGGTTTCACCCCCATCACAATGTTTAGACTCCAACAGATGTTGGAGAATCCTCAAAAATAGATATAAAATGCTGCCTGAAACTGCGACAGCGACACTCCCGTTGTAAGAAAAATCTCGCTCATCAAGGTTGGAATGGGGAGCTCGCTGAAGTGCTTGAAATATAACTTGTGAATCGCCTGAAATCCCGGCGGTGGGAGATTTGCAGGCTGATAGTGCGATACTCAGAATCGCAGATGTCTAGATACCCGCATTCCTCGCAAAAGTTGTCGAGCATTGTACGTGTTCAGAACAGAGGGAGGATGTATCGTTCCCGACTGAAGCACGAGTGGGTAATTCGCAGAAACTTGTTCAAAATAACCCTCGTTGGTAGAGATCACGGGCATCAGACTGATTATGCCTGATTATGCCAGTCACTCCCAGCAACGCCCTTCAACAAGGACTAGGGTTCTGTCGCTTTATGCCGGACCCCCGGAGAGATCCACGGTTGCGGGCAAGTGTCTACGTCAAGTACTAAAGTCAACACTGGGAATCGGCGACTGGGACTACCAAGTCGCCGACTCCAAAGGTGAGCCGCCGATTCCAAGCCTCGTCAGTTAGTTCTGGTAGGCTGCCAACCTGGCTCATGGGAAATCGATGGCTTCACCCTGAGTCGCCGACTCCCATACCTGAGTCGCCGACTCTCAGCCGTTATTTGATTTGGCCCACGCCATTATGGCACCATTAATAGGGCACCATAATAGCGTGAGCCCCACGGGTAATCAATGAGAAACGCCCAAAGACCCTATAAAAGGGGCCCTAGGGGGTCCTCATTCATCAACACATCCCCTCCACAAACACTTGACACACACTCTGATGAAGCACTGAATCTGCTACCAGGGCTCGCGGTGGTGCGAGGTGATGCCGGAGGCTTTGGAGTCCACGACGCACGCTCTACGTCAAATACCTGCAAGTGGAAACTAGGCGATTCTAATGAGACTCGCCGAGTTTCGTAGTGATGCTCTGGTGTGAGAGAGGAACTTGAATCGTGCCTTTGAGTGTCCCCTTGAGACCTTTTTTATAGGATCTCGGAGGGCGCAATCAAAGGCGAACATCGCGCCTATGGTCATATATGGTAAAATTTATGACGTTGGCTGGCGGCGAGTAACGGTCGTAAGTCGCCGATTCAGGTATGGAAGTCGCGTAGTTAGGGCTAACTCGCCGAGTTTCTAGGGCCAAGATGTCCAGTCTACCATACCGCCGATCTTGCCTTAACTCGGCGACTTATCCTTTATGTCGGCGATTTGGTAGTCCAATCGGGCGACTTACGGGCTAACTCGGCGATCTGGACAATGAACGTGTTCCGTACCGTGAGAGCTCTCCGGGGGTCCTGCCAAAGCGAAGGAGCCCTAGTCCTTGTTGAAAGGCGTTGCTGGAAGTGACTGTCGTAATCAGGCATGTCTCACCACACTCCAACCAGAGAAACTAAGGATCCCGAGTCGCCGACTCACACACCTGAGTCGCCGGCTCCCCTCCTCTCTGCAGGTACATTGATGTCGAGCGTGCGTCGTGGACTCCAAAACCTCCGGCCCTCCACGCAATCCCGCGAGCCTACTGGTAGCAGATTTCGTGCTTCATTAGCTGACGCCGTCTGTGGGACTATCGGATCCACCTCCGGAATAACCAAATCTGATTTTGGGATTCTACGACCATACTTCACGTGAAAAAAGTTTCCTCTACGAGTACAAAAAAGCAGAATTTCCCAACAGTGCAAGGAATCTTTTCTGGGAAAGGTCTAAACAGGCATCCCAAAAACGACCTCCGGCGGCACGATTTTCTGCAGAAAAATTGCAAAAAATTTGCGATATTTTTTGCTAATTTCAAACTTTGGGGACTAGTAGTACTGCTCAAGGGGGTCACAAAACTACAAAGAAATATTGTACAAAATTTTTCTATTTTGTGACACCCGGGAGGGGGGTAGGTACCTACCCATAGCTTCCGACACTTCGGAAGAACTCCCACTCGTAGTCTGTTGCTTCGACCCGATAGAAGCAACCATCCCATTTATGGCTCCTTTTACTAAGGATCATAAAAAGAAAGCTCTCGCCATTGCTACTGAGGTAGGAACTCCTGGTAGGAGGGTTGGTTCCCATACTATACCAACCTTCAATATACCACTATCGACACATGAGGTGCCCTCATCACTCCCATCAAATGAGGGAGTGAACCTAACTCCTGCGCTACAAGAGAGGTTGATTAACTTTATGTATTCCATAGAAAAAAGAGTTAGCAACCTCGAGAAAGCGAAGGGAAACAAGACCATCATCCGCGAAGGAGCTGGTGAATCTGGGTCTTACTATTCTCCGTCTGCGGAGGAAAAGAGGAAATCTCCAGTGCCTCCTAAAGCAAAGGCTGGACCTAGCAAGAGTCACACTCACAAGACTCTTACAACAAAGTTCGTGAAAGATCTCCGTCGGAAGCTGGCTGACAATCTGGCCGCCAGCTATCCGATCGAGCTTTTGAGAATCAAAAGCGCTCCTTTTCACAAGGACCTTTTGAAAGAATCTTTTCCACCAACCTGGCAGGTACCCAAGATAGAAGCGTATGACGGTTCGAGTGATCCAAAAGATCACATCAATCTCTACCTTAGTGTCTTGGAACCGCAGACCACCGATAGCGGACTGTTGTGTCGGGCATTCCCCGGCACTCTCAAAGGCAACGCTTATCGGTGGTTCTCTGATCTGCCAACTGGCTCGGTCTCCAGCTTCGCGGACCTTTCTTCGATGTTCATCGCCCAACATGTGGGGATGATCAGAATAAAACACAGTGCCAACGCACTACTCGCATTACGACAGAACAAACTGTCTCTGAGGGATTACACGATTAAGTTCACTTCGATGATGACAGAGGTGAACGACCTAATCCCGAGTCTGGCCATAGCGGGGTACATTAATGGGCTAGTACCCTACTCCCTTTTGGCCCAGAACCTTACGCTCCATAAAGTGGAGACCCTCCCCGACCTCTTCCATCGAGCTCAATCGTTCATTGAGATAGAAGAGGAGAACAATAATAAGCTGGACGGAGTCGAGCCGCCCAGCCGGAAAAAAAGCTCGCTATGCTAAAGAAGATACATGCGAGAATACAAGTTCCCAGTCTGAAACCTCGACTAGTCCTCCTCGATACAGAGAGGAGCTTCTCATCGGCAGTTGTGACCAGCAAAGTCATAACTCATACTCTCAGTCTGGTAACAGTTATGGCCAAGAAAGCCATAGCTCACACTCTCGGCCCAATAACAGTTATGACCATAGCCCATGCTCTCAATCCTATGACAGTGATGGCAACCAGAGCCACAGTTCACACTCGCAATCAAGTACATCACGCTAGTAGTGAGGAATTATCACATGTTAAGAGATAGGATTGGCCAGAGTAACCATGCAGGCTATGCTTCTGTCAGTGGCAACCAGCGACCAAAAAACACGTTAATTCTTTTGTTTGTCGCTCATACTATTCTCATGTATTCTCAATAGAGATATTATTTTAAATAAATCTCTCTTTAATCGATAGAGATATATGCAGTATCGTATTTAGAATAATTATCCATCGCTTCAGACGGATCAATCATCCATCGCTTCGGCTAGATGACGTCCGTTTCTTCAACCTCATGTATCATCCATCGCTTTGGCTGGATGATACCCGTTGCTCAGACCTAGCTTACGACCTGCGAGTCTAAGTGATGGTTACAAAATCCAATTAACGTCCAGAATGGCTAAATTGCGATCACAAGTCT
The DNA here is from genome assembly GCA_001185155.1 of Zostera marina. Taxonomy (NCBI): domain Eukaryota; kingdom Viridiplantae; phylum Streptophyta; class Magnoliopsida; order Alismatales; family Zosteraceae; genus Zostera; species Zostera marina. The sequence continues at coordinate 283,053 of LFYR01001680.1, read as the reverse complement.
AGTTTACGATTTATGAGTCCAAAGTGCGACTTAAGAATCTAAATCGGACTCTCATTCACGAATCTAGCCCCAAGATTCTAAAGTCACGACTACAATCAATGATACCCTCGTTTTTAATCTATTTTGTCGCTATGGCCTTAATAGACCAAGGATCATTTTGTCGCTTTGGCCTTAATGATCCTATCCCATCTTGTCGCTATGGCCGACTCCCACACCTGAGTCGCCGACTCTCCTCCACTTATGCAGGTATTTGACGTAAAGCGCGCGTCGTGGACTCCAAAGCCTCCGGCCCTCCTCGCAACCCTGCGAGCCTACTGGTAACAGATTTCGTGCTTCATCAATATCGAACTTCTCAAATGTGTCTAGCATTGAGATGTTTGGAAATCTCCTCCTTGGCTACTTCCCGCCTGTCAGAAGTGAGCACACGACGCTTTTGGCGACGAGCTGGGATGGATGAGTCGACATTGAGTTTGTGCGTCACGATTTGACGTGCAATTTGTGTCGGTGCCTCACCCTCCCAAACGATCATGTCCTAGTGCTCCTCCAGGACAGTCACAAGCTTGGCCCTTAGGTCGGGGGATAGCCCCTTTCCTAATGCCATGTGTCCCCCCTCCAACTGTAACACTTCAGTCTCGTCCACGGGTTATAATTTCTCCCTCTCCCCAATGTCAGGTGGGGCATGGACAAGCATGTTGTTCAATCTTACCAGTTGGGTTGCATTCTTATACCCTTGTCTAGAATCCTTTTCTGATCCTTTGACAGTTGCGATGATCCCATTAACTGGGTATCGTATACAATACTGGTGACAGGAAGACGGGACTGCTTTGATTCCATGGATGAAGGGTCGTCTGAAAATGTCGTGGAAAGTAGATTCTACCTCTACTACTATAAAACGACATATTCGACTAACCCTCCCTCGCCGGGATCCGATGGAGACTTTCAGTTTGATAGCACCGGCCACTAGGGCGGCGATGTTAGTGAACCCGTAGATGGCTTCCTTGCAAGGAGATAGATCCTCCTTTTTAAGGCCCATCTTTGTGTAGGTGTCCATATAGAGGATGTCCGCGGAACTGCCGTTGTCGACAATCATCCTCTCGACCTGGGAAGTGGAACCGATGTCTGCTTGGATCACGAGTGGATCCTCGTGAGGTTGCAGGACATCGTCCAGGTCCTCTTCAGAGAAATATATTGACTTCTCTTTGCAGACCCGCTTCCCGTTGTCTCGAGGTGTTGATTGTGACATCAGCACCTTCCGGGTATATCCCCTGTTCTGGCCAACAGATCCACCACCAAATATCATATTGATTGTTTTCCGTTGGCGATTTTCGCTACTGTCGCTATCTGGTGAAGGAGAGCGTGGACGCTTCCCCTTCGGGTTAGATTTGCAACCGTCCCGTCTTTGGGGTCCCTTGACAAAGTTGCCAAGTTCTCCCTTCGAGATCAGTTGCTCGACATAGCTCGAGAACTCCCTGCAATGGTCTGTCAGGTGGCCGTTGTCCTTATGGAATTTGCAGAACTTTCCACCTTTCTTACGGCTACCCTTGGTTGCAGGGTCTAAAGAACGAGGAGCGGGCAGATCCGCTCGGTTCTTTAGTTTCTCAAACAGCTTGCCTTTGCAGATTGTCAAAGGGGTTCAATCCTTCTATGGTTGGTGGTGAGACATGCCTGATTACGGCAATCACTCCCAGCAACTCCTTTCAACAAGGACTAGGGTTCCATCGCTTTAGGCCGGACCCCCGAAGAGCTCTCACGGTGTGGAACAAGTTCATCGTCCAAATCGCCGAGTTAGGGACAAGATCGGCAGTATGGTAGACTGCACATCTCGCCCCTGGAAACTCGGCGAGTTTGCCCTAAATAGGCGATTTCCATATCTGAATCGCCGACTTACGACCGTTACTCGCCGCCAGCCAACGTCATAAATATTTCCATATATGACCATAGGCACGATGTCCGCCTTTGATCACGCCCTCCGAGACCCTATAAAAAGGGTCCCAGGGGACACTCAAAGGCACAACACAAGTTCCACTCTCACCAGAGCATCACTAAGAAACTCGCCGATTCTCACTAGAATCGCCTAGTTTCTACTTGCAGGTATTTGACGTAGACCGCGTCATGGACTCCAGAGCCTCCGGCATCACCTCGCACCACCAAGAGCCCTGGTAGTAGATTCAGTGTTTCATCAGTTGGCTCCGTCTGTGGGACTACCGAACCACCGGTATCCCGTCGTAAACGCGATTTTTTTTGCAAAATCCGGTTTGAGCTCTCCTAGAGGGTTCACCGAGTTTGTCAACTAAGTCGTCGATTTAGATCGATAGCCGATTCTCGGTTCAGGTCCGATTTATCCTTAAATCGCTGACTTATCCTTGAGAATCGCCCTGGTGAGACATGCCTGAACACGTCAGTCACTCCCAGCAACGCCCTTCGACAAGAACTAGGGTTCCGTCACTTTATGCCGGACCCCCGGAGAGTTCCACGAATTCGGAAGGAGTGTCTACGTCAAGTACTCAAGGCAGCACCTGGGAGTCGCCGATTGGTACTACCAAGTCGCCGACTCCAGGGGTGAATCGCTGACTCTAGGCCTCGTGAACAGTTCTGGTAGGCTGCCACTAGGCTCATGGGGAGTCGGCGATTGAACCTCTGGATCGGCGATTCCCACACCTGAATCGCCGACTCCCAGCCGTTACTTGAGCGGGCCCACGGTATTAAGGCACTCCTTAATAGGATACCTTAATGGGGTGGGCCCCACACTAATGAATGGGGAAACGTCACCCAGGACCCTATAAAAGGGGTCCTTGGGGGACCTCTACCATCAAGTCATTCCCACTTGACACACACCAACCAGAGCAATACTTGGAGCCCGAATCGCCTACTCCCAAGAGAGTCGCCGATTCCCCTCCCCTTCTGCAGGTACATTGACGTAGAGCGTGCGTCGTGGACTCCAAAGCCTCCGGCCCTCCTCGCGACCCCGCGAGTCTACTGGTAGCAGATTTCGTGCTTCATCAGCTGGCGCCGTCTGTGGGACTATCGAACTACGATATCCCGTCGTAATCGCGAAATTTTCTTCGCAAAGATCAGCTCGATTCCCTTAGGGTGAGTCGCTGACTTTGTGTCAAGGAATCTCCGATTCACACAGGCAATCACCGATTCCACCTAGTGAATCGCCGATTGCGGGTTATTCTGTTAGCTAAGAGTGCTGTCCACGGCCAGACTCGAAGGAAAAACTACCTAAAGTAGTCACCGATTCCACTAGTGTCTGTCGCCGATTCTACCTTGGTGAATCGCCGACTCCCATAGTGAATCACCGACTACACTTGGTTTTTTTTTCGAGCCTCTGCTCAGCTCGAAAGTCAAGAAAACCTAAGGCCAGTCGCCGACTCCACTGGGTTTCTTTTGAGTGAGTCCAATTAATACCTACGCTCCGGTTGGAATTCGCTTTTGTCATCTATGACATCTGAAAGGCAAAAGCACGATTACCATCTGAGAAACAAGGGTAAATCCTCAGTGGTACCCGATGGGGCACAAGCTGAGCATCCTCAACCAAACATGCAAGTTGAAAGGTTCGAGGATGCCCAAACTGATCTGCCCCCTCGGACATCCATCTCTCCTAATCTAGAAGCAAGGTTGGTCAACTTCATGGATAACATTGAAAGAAGAGTTAGCAACCTTGAAAAAGCAAGGAGTCAGAGAACCATCACCCGCAAGAGAGCGTGTGAATCGGCTTCTCACAATTCTCCAACTACGGAGAAAAAGAAAGGTCCAGAGCCAGAAAAATCAAGAGCTGGACCCAGTAAGAGTCGCACTGATAGGACTCTTACACCACGATTCGTAGAGGACCTCCGTCGGAAGCTGGCTGACACTCTAGTCATCAGCAATCCGATCGAGTTCTTAAGAGTCAAAAGCGCTCCTTTCCAAGAGGACCTTTTGAAGATGGCCTTTCCACCAACCTGGCGGGTACCCAGAATAGAGTCGTACGATGGTTCGAGTGATCCACAAGATCACGTCAACCTCTACCTCAGCGTTCTGGAACCGCAAACCACTGATAACGCACTACTGTGTCGAGCATTCCCCGGCACTCTTAAGGGCAATGCCTATCGATGGTTTTCTGGTTTGCCAGCCGGATCAATTTCCAGCTTTGCAGACCTCGCATCCAAATTCATCGCCTAACATGTGGGGATGATCAGGATCAAACACAGCGCCAATGCACTATTGGCGCTACGACAGGACAAACTGTCCCTAAGGGATTACACGATTAAGTTCACTTCAATGATGACAGAAGTGAGCGACTTAATCCCAAGTTTGACCATTGCGGGGTACACAAATGGGTTGGTACCCTACTCCCCTCTGGCCCTGAATCTCACCCTCCACAAAGTGGAGACCTTACCCGACCTCTTCCAACGAGCTCAGTCATTCATTGAGGTGGAAGAGCAGAATGAAAACAAGCTAGTAGAACTCGAGAACACTAGCTTCAAAAAACAAAAGTTCGAGAGAAAGAGCTACAATGACTCCTCGAACAGATACACTAGCAATGCGGCTGATTCCTTCAGAAAGGATTGGAAGCCTAAACATGATAACAAAGTGTATCAAACATCCGTCAAACGATCGCCAAGGGGTCCACCTCAACCTTGGAGGAACCGGACCCCACTAACAATTGGCAAAGGCGAGCTGTTTGAAAAACTGAGGAACAGAGCGGATCTGCCCGCTCCTCGCTCTATGGACCCTGCAACCAAGGATCGCCGCCAGAAAAGTGGAAAATTCTGTGAATTCCACAAGGACCACGGCCATCTGACAGACTATTGCAGGGAATTCTCGCTTTATGTCGAGCAATTAATTTCGAACGGTGAACTTGACAGCCTGGTCAAAGGATCCCGGGATCGAAACAATTGCAAGTCTGACGTGAATGGGAAGCGCCCACGCTCTCCCTCACCAGACAGTGACAATAGCGAGGACCACCCACGGAAAACCATCCATATGCTATTTGGTGGTAGACCAACAGGAAGGCTAGCATAACTAAGAGGAATAGGAATAAGTTGTCACCCAAAAGTCCTTGCATCTGGCACACGGACAACGCACAGCAACATCGCGCTTAGTATTAAGCGCGCTAGAGCCTCTTAGTCTATGTGTTAGTTTAAAAATTACAAATCTTACTATTGTAATTTGCATCTTTTAATAAAATTTAAATTTATCATCTACCTACGACTCTAGCTAGCACCCCACATTATGAATCTATTTTGTCGCCATGGCCTTAATAGATCAAAATTTCAGCCCAATCTGGTCCCTTCAACCTAGATATGGGTCCAAAAAGCTTCTCTGTCATCATGGCCAGAGTTCAGCCACGCGTTAGGGTCTAAAAGCAGAGTCCTAGGTAGTTGATAGGTACAAGTGAACCCAACCACAAGAGGTTCTAAGTACCCACCACAAATCAGAATCTATCATGTCGCTACGGCCTTAATAGATTAGTAATCGTTTTAAACAATTTCACCCCATCTCATTGTTACATATTTGATATGGGACCAAAAGTTGCTCCGTCACCTCGGTCGGAGCAAAACTACAACTCTAGAGTCTTAGGATTGATAGTATCTTTTTATTGTTATCTTTCGAATTTGTTAATCAATATTGCGACTTACTATTAGTTGTGAAGTTTAGTTTATTTTCGCGAATTTAACTGTAGACTGAGCTACGATTCGTACGACCAAGTCTACGCCCAGAGTGGCTAGCAATAGGGTTAGTCTAATTTACGTCCAGAGCGGCTAAATTACGACTCGCGAATCTAGTTTCGGGTCTTAGTTACAATTCAAAAGAATAAAGTAAACGAACAACTCAATAGAAAAGCAAAAACGATTAATTTCATTAAAATTTTCAGATTACAAAAAAGATAACAAAAAAGATGACAAAATGATAAGGACTTAGATCTATTCTCGCGCAGCTTCGTTTTTCATCTTGTCGAGAGCTTCTTTATTCTTCTCGAGCTCCTCAGGATGTTGCTCTACCCACGCCATTATGTCCGTGATGAAGTCGGGGGGTAGAGCGGGAAACACGGAAGGACCAAAGAATATAAGCTCTTGAAGCTGGTCAGATTGGTAGCGCACATCCAAACCCAATCTTGCAGCTCTACCAGCAAGTGCGGCATTGTCATCTTTCAGGGTCAGAACCTCTTCTTCCGCACTCGCGAGCTCGTTTTTTAGCTCAGTAGTTTCTCGTTGGCTTTGAGCAGCTTGCTTCTTTAACTCCACTATCGTAGCCTCAAGCGAGGCTACGTGCCCTCTTTCACTAGCTAGTTGGCTCTTCAGATCTTCAGTGTCCTTAACACGGCCAGAACTAGCAGCTTTCAGATCTTTTCGGAGTGCCAAGATCTTCGCGACATAGTCATCAATCTCTTTCTGCTTGGACTCAATAGTTTTGTCCTTCTTGGGCAGAATGTTGTCGCGAAGGTTCTCCATTCTCGATTTCACGTTCTTCAGCTTATCGAGAGCCTTCTCGCTCTCTTTGAACTTCACGTCGAGTTGGTTATATTTTTCCTGGATCTTCTCGACGTCATGGATTGAATCACCATGATAACAAGCATGTGCCATGTAACATGCGGCATTCATATGCTTCAGTAATTCACTCCTGCACCAAGTCCCAGGATGACCCAAGAGGAGTGACATCGCTTCCTTTCTAGTTTCAGCACTAGCCATAAAATCAGGAAGTGTCACTCCAGCAGAAGTGTAAGGCTCGTAGCCCCGGGAAGGTGGTGGTGCAGAGCGAGAGCTCGACCCGTGCTCAAAGGTCCGGCGAGGCTCGCTGCGAGAGGTCTTCTTCTTTTGCAATCTTATCAGCTTACCCTTTCGGAACCTCTTGCGCATATAAAGAGGTGCAGCGTCATGGTATAGAATGGATCGTCTCTGACCACCTTCCAGCTCTTTCTCAGTTGGTGGTTCACGCGCATCTTCAACATCTTCAAATGTAAAGTCTTCCCTTTGGCAAAGGACAAAGGGAACACCGCGCGGCACAGAATATGCAGTAAGCATACGCGCTATTCGATCCGAGGCCTGCTCA
>LFYR01001680.1:232898-273987 GCA_001185155.1 Zostera marina | reverse complement strand
CAGAAGATGTCAAATTTCAAGGGGGGAGTATCACAAACTCTCCCGACACTTCCGTTACTTTGACCAGAAGTTGTCAAATTTCGAGGGAGAGTATCACAAACTCTCCCGACACTTCTGTCGCTTCGGCCAGAAGTCATCATATTTCAGGAGGGAGTATCACAAGCTCTCTCCATCGTTAAGGTTCCGAATTTCAAGGCAACCTTTGAGTGTCGAATATCTCTGATTCGTCGTTTACTCTACCACTTGTACCTGACGCTAGTCTAGAGATATAAATTGTCCATAAATTTAACCGTAGGCTGAGCTACGATTCGTACGACAAAGTCTACGCCCAGAGTGGCTAGCAATAGGGTTAGCAGAGTCTAATTTACGTCCAGAGTGGCTAAATTACGACTTGTGAACCTAGTTTCGGGCCTTAGTTACAATTTGAAGGATAATTTATATGAAAGATTAGCAAAGGAAAAACAATAGATAGTTCATCGACAGTCACATACTTCGAAAAACACTCGTCGCAAATGTTTGTGTGTCACAAGGGCACAATCCGCAAGGGGGAGTGTCACAAGCTCTCCCGACACTTCTGTCTATAGAATGGAAGTCGTCACATTTCGAGGGGGAGTATCACAAGCTCTCCCGGCACTTCTGTCTGTAGGATGGAAGTCGTCACATTTCAAGGGGGAGTGTCACAAGCTCTCCCGGCACTTCTGTCTATAGGATGGAAGTCGTCACATTTCAAGGGGGAGTATCACAAGCTCTCCCGGCACTTCTGTCTATAGGATGGAAGTCGTCACATTTCGAGGGGGAGTATCACAAGCTCTCCCGACACTTCTGTCTATAGGATGGAAGTCGTCACATTTCGAGGGGGAGTGTCACAAGCTCTCCCAACACTTCTGTTGCTCCGGCCAGAAGTCGTCAAAGAAATTGAGCACGGTAAAATCTGTCGTTTCGGCCAGATTTACTGAGGACAAATTTGAGCAAAGGAGGGACATCACGAAAGGTAGATCACACGGTAAGTTCAATAATAAATATATGCGTTTTCGAACTGATCTAGTTGTTTTGCAGGATGTTTTCTTTTTTGCAGGAAAGGTTCTAATAGTGAACCAGACTCTGATAGTGAGTCAGCAGGTTCTGTATCCAGGGCGAGAATCGGATTCTGATAGTGGATCTGTAGCCTTGGACAGAATCAGGTTCTAATAGTGAACCAGACTCTGATAGTGAGTCAGATTCTAATAGTGAATCCACGCGATCTGTCGCTTCGGCCAGAACCCGATTCGGATAACGAATCCACGCATTCTATTGCTTCGGCAAGAATCAGACTCTAATAGTGAGTCGGCACTTCTGTCGCTTCGGCCAGAAGCTGTCACATTTTTTGAGCATAATAGATCTGTCGCTTCGGACAGATCAATCAAGGATTTATTGAGCATAAGGAGGAGCAGCATGAGAGGCAGCTCCGCACGGCAAGGTCAGTAAATCAATAAATATATCCTTTAGACTGATATAGTTGTTTTGCAGGTTGTTTTTTGTTTTGCAGGCATGATTCTGTCGCTTCGGCCAGAACCCGATTCGGATAACGAATCCACGCATTCTGTTGCTTCGGCCAGAATCAAACCAAGAATTATGTTGTCGCTTTGGCTTCAATAGTTCTTCAAATATTTGGAGATCATTTCGTCGCTTTGACCTTAATGATCTCGACCCATCTTGCGCTTCGGCCTATGGGGTAACCGTCGTTGCGGACACCAAGTCGCTCTTGATCAGGGTAGACTATAAACATCAGTTCTGATAGTGAACTAGATTCTCGCGCTTCGGCCAGAATCAGATTCTAATAGTGAATCCACGCGATCTGTCGCTTCGGCCAGAACCCGATTCGGATAACGAATCCACGCATTCTGTTGCTTCGGCCAGAATCAGATTCTAATAGTGAATCCACGCATTATGTTGCTTCGGCCAGAATCCACACAGCAAAAGTCGCTCTTGATCAGAGTAGGACTATAAACATGTAGTTTCGTTGGCCTGGAACTAGATTCTGATAGTGAATCAGTCCATCTGATAGTGCATGGACCACGTGGAGTCATTAGTGTCGCTGTGAGCACAATGACTAGATTCTGATAGTGAATCAGTCCATCTGATAGTGCATGGACCACGCGGAGTCATTAGTGTCGCTGTGAGCACAATGACTCAATCCCATCTTGTCGCTTCCTGCCTTGATGCGGACTACCTTGCTCGGGGGGGGAGACTGAGGCTACACGGGTGTTTTGCCATGCTCTCTTCAGGCGGGGGGAGTACTGGTGAGACATGCCTGATCACGTCAGTCACTCCCAGCAACGCCCTTCGACAAGGACTAGGGTTCCGTCGCTTTATGCCGGACCCCCGAAGAGTTCCACGAATTCGGAAGGAGTGTCTACGTCAAGTACTCAAGGCAGCACCTGGGAGTCGCCGATTGGGACTACCAAGTCGTCGACTCCAGGGGTGAATCGCTGACTCTAGGCCTCGTGGACAGTTCTGGTAGGCTGCCACTGGGCTCATGGGGAGTCGGCGATTGAACCTCTGGATCGGCGATTCCCACACCTGAATCGCCGATTCTCAGCCGTTACTTGAGTGGGCCCACGTCATTAAGGCACTCCTTAATAGGATACCTTAATGGGGTGGGTCCCACGCTAATGAATGGGGAAACGTCCCCCAGGACCCTATAAAAGGGGGTCCTTGGGGGACCTCTACCCTCAGGTCATTCACACTTGACACACACCAACCAGAGCAATACTTGGAGCCCGAATCGCCTACTCCCAAGAGAGTCGCCGATTCCCCTCCCCTTCTGCAGGTACATTGACGTAGAGCGTGCGTCGTGGACTCCAAAGCCTCCGGCCCTCCTCGCGACCCCGCGAGCCTACTGGTAGCAGATTTCGTGCATCATCAGGAACTTACAAATGGAGTCATTGCTTCAGATTCAGCCCACGATTTTGCCTCTTGACTTTTGATAAATTCTGTGGTTTCAAGCTGAAAGAATAACAAAATCAAACAATGATAATAGAAATTATAAAATATAAATAATTTAAAAAAAGACTTACAACTTTATCGCTTCTTTTATATGTCATTTGAAAGTCTCTGACTAAGCTTCGACTTCACTCCTTCCTTGTTGCATCTATATTCACATAATTCATTAATATATATAAAAAAATAGATATAAATTATAAATAAATTACCAATTCATGACGTCGTTGCACTAATCCTTTTGAACCAGCGTGATGTGTCATTTGATTCGCTCGGTTCGCGGCATTTATCTCGGAAATTTGCTGAAATTATAAAAAATAATAAGTTTTTAAATTTATTAATATAATAAATATATATATATATACACATATATGAACCTTTCCTTTTTCCGATCGATGTTATCTCAATTTATTTAGAAATTGAGGTTTGCTGACATGCGGTGGATGAGTCTCTAAAATATCTTCTTCTCTCATATCAGGATCAGAGCCATAAGTTTTAACCAAAAAATTATGGTTGCTCTTCCAGAGTTTGTTCAACCACTCTGGATGACGCCACTCAATGTTGTACGGGAAGAGAGTATGGTCTTTTGCTAAAAGAGTCATTCTTGTAGTTAATTTCTTCGCCATTTCATCCGTCGCTTGGTTCGTGTTGTCAAACATGACCTTCCATTTCGTACCTTTTTCTGGATGGTTATGAGGGTGGGTGGTCTTTTGTGCGACCACGACCCTTCTTCTTTGGAGGCACATTCGATGTGGATAGTCTCGCATCTAATTAATTTACATAAAAATCATGATAATATTTAAAATATGAATAATGAACTGACCACTTGAACTGGACTCATCGATTGAGCGACGGGATGTAACCATCGCCAGTGTCATGAATGGTGTGATAACACCGATCAGAACGAACAAAGTAAACATAATCTGAAATATTTAAATTTTAAAATAAAATTAGTTAATTTAAATACATATCCAGACACCCGTATATGGGGTCTTAGTCTGACACAACAACCAAACATTTTTCCTATTGAAATTTACATTCTTTATTATTAGACACAACAAATCTTCGAAGTCGTCGTGAGAAGAGTTGTATTCGATTTTGAATGAATGTGTGCCACCATAATCATTCAACACTCTAGCTTCGTATCCTAACACTAAAATCTGACCGGTTTCCATTGTTTGAGGATTTCTCGACCATATTTTTGGATAGTTGTGAAAATGATGACCGTTGACTCCGCAACGGAAACAAGCAAAAATACGACAATAATAATCTATGTTTTTGTAAAAATTACGTTGAATCTGATTTAGTCGTTCATATCATTCGACGATTGCAAGTAGTTGACTCATTTTTTACTGAAAAAAAAAATATTTATAATCAACATGATATTACATTCAAAATATTAAATTATATTGTAATATAATACTTTATAATTTAATTACAACAATCATCATTATCGACATCGAAAATATCTCTATTTGGTATTTGAAGGACTGAACTCCATTCAAATTCTACCGAATCTTGAATGTAGAAACATTGTTAAGCCTGATTTGCCAAAATGAAAGGTTCCTTTCCAAATTTTCCCCGTGTCGTGTTCACTAAAACGACCCCAAAATCATCGATTTTTGTACCTGTTTTTCCAGGATCGTACCACTTACATTCAAACAGACAATATTTAGTCATGTGACCGTAGCAAATTTCGAAAACATTTTCTAATAATCCATGATATTCAATTTCTGCTACCAACGGAGCATCATTTGGAGATTTAGCATACGTTGATGTTGTAGCCGAAAGGAAAATACCGTTATTTTGCGTCGTAAAGTAGTCAACGTTATATCAGTCGGTGCATTTAAAAACCCATTGATATACCTATCTGACCGATTTGATTTTGTCTCGACATTTTGTAAAAACCGAGAACAAAACGTCATTGATTCTTCACCAAGATAACTTTCCGCAATAGATCCTTCCGGGTGACTACGTACGGTCACATGATTTTTTAAAGTCAAAAGATACCTAAAATGAGAATATATATTGTATGATCAAGACATATTAATTATAAATTTATTGATAATTGTATAAATATATATACCTCTCTATCGAATACATCCATCGATATTGTACCGGTCCAGCTATTTTCACTTCGGTTTTTAGATGGACCGTCAGATGAACCATTACAGTAAAAAAACCGGGAGGAAAGATTTTCTCAAGATTGCATAATGTATATATAATTCTTTTCTCCCATCATTCCATAAGTTTGATTTCGATCACCTTCGAACAAATATCGTGAAAATATCCACAAAGTTCAACGAGAACCAAAGTCACTACAGGTTTTGTCGATTTTCGTAATGCAATAGGATGTAACTGTTGCATTATAACGTGACAATCGTGACTTTTCTATCTGATAAATTTTCTTTCTTTCATTTTCACGTTTCTAGAAATGTTAGAACAATATCCATTGGGAAGTCGAAGGGATTTAAACACTGACAGAAATAATATCTTGTCTTTCGTCGTTAAGTTGAAACACGCATTCGGAATGTCTCATTCTTCTCCCCGTCGAATAGGATGAAGTTCTTTTCGGATTCTCATCGATTGTAAATCGAACCTCGCGTTCAAATTATCTTTCGTTTTAACATCCATTTCCAAAATAGTGTTCAAAATATTGTCACATACATTCTTTTCGGTGTGCATAATATCAATATTATGTCGTAGAAGCAACGTCTTCCAATACGGTAATTCGAAAAAAATACTCATTTTTTTTCCATCCTTTGGGCAATGGTATTTTCTTCGTTCTTTTCGTCGACGGTCTACAATCTTTTGGTACATTCGATGTTTTATCAAAAGTTACTGAATCTCGAAATGGATAAACTTGACTATATATTTCAGAACCCGTCAGACGTTTAGGGGCAACTCTAGTTTCGATCTGATTATTGAAACTTTTCTTATCGCTCCTATAATAATGTTTCATATCTAGAAATCGACGATGTCCCATAAAACTCTTTTTTTTTCCATGCTCTAAACGAATACTTTCAGTGTCATTCTTACATACTGCACAGCCTAACTTTCCTTTAGTGCTCCACCCTGATATATCACCGTATCCTGGATAATCATGTATCGTCCACAGAAGTGATGCAAACATCTTAAAAGATTTCTGCGTACGTACATCAAAAGCTGTAACACCATCTGCCCATAAAATCTTCAGTTCATCAATAAGCGGTTGAAGATAGACATCTATATCGTTCCCTGGAGCTGACGGACCGGAAATTAGTAGAGACAACATGAAATTCGGTTGCTTCATACACATCCAAGGTGGAAGGTTGTACAGTATAACTATCACTGGCCAAGTACTATGAGATAGAGATTGCTGACTGAACGGGTTGAATCCATCAGTTGCTAAACCAAGTCTCACATTACGAGGTTCGGATGCAAATTTGGGATGAACCTCGTCAAATTTCTTCCATTGTAAAGACTCAGCTGGATGCCGAAGAAATCCGTCGTTTTTATGTTTGGAATGGTGTCATATCATGTCTTCAGAAATTTTGGAACACAGATACAATATCTTCAAACGTGAAATCAACGGAAAGTGACGAAGACATTTCGCTGGAACACGTTTGTTTTTCTGAACGCCTTCGACGACCCACCTACACGTTCCGCAATTCGGGCAAGTTTCTGCGTCTGCATACTCATTTCGATATAAAATACAATTGTTACAACATGCATCGATTTTCGTATAATTGAGGCTCATGTCACGAACTACCGATTTCGCATGGTACATGGTTTTCGGAATGGTCGACTCCCCATTTGGAATAGCACGACGCATGATGGATAATAATTTCTGAAAACTTTTATCACTCCAATGATTGTCGCATTTCAACTGATACAATTAAAAGATAAAAGATAGTTTGGAAAACTCTGTGCAACCTGAATATAACTGTTCTTTACCTTCTTTTAGACGGCGTAAGAACGAATCTTCATATCTGTGCTCTAAATCTTCGTCGACTGGATCTTCGTCGACTGGATCTTCATGGACAGGCTCGTATTCTAGAGGTTCTGTTTCGTGAAAATCTTCGTCGACTGTATTCTCAACTACATGTTCTCCGTAAACCGCACGAACCAATCCAATCATATCGTTACCAGTTTCCGGTACTGTCTCTTTTCGTTTCACTTTTTTCTCACCATATCTACTCGGTAACTCTCCGTGACGCGTCCAAACATCGTAATGTTTCAACCAACCATTTATGAAAACATACTTCCTCATCTCCTTTATAGGAATCACTTCACTATTCATGCAGGACGAGTATGGACAAGGTAAATAACCTTCTGGGTGAGTCGAATTCGAAATGGCGAAATTAGTGAAAGCTGTTAACCCTTCACCGTATTTTTTCAAAAACCGATCAAAACTCATTCAAGGTTTATCGGGTACTTTCATGATGTTCGACATTATCCTAAAAAATAAAAATTTTATCGAATTATAATTAATTAGATAAAAATTAATTGACTATTACAATATTAATTATAGTTCAATTAATATTAAGTTCAATTTTTTTGGAAAAATCTAGCTAATTATTGAACTATTCCGAATCCGTTTTATAAACGACTTTCTTCGGAGTTGCTGGTTGCGGAACTGGAGGGGCCGGTGCTGGACGAACAGGTGCCGGCGGTGCGGGAGGGGCCGGTGCTGGACGTACAGGTGTCGGTGCTGGATGTACCGGGAGATAAAACCGGAAAGCATCTTGAGGATTGGGTGGTATCGCCCTCTTACGAGGTAATTGCTTCACTCTACGTGGCATTTCTTAAAATCTAAAAAATTAATTAATTAATTATTAATTATCAAATAATTAAATAATCATTCATTTTTAAACAAATAATATTTTTATTAATTAACAAATTTAATTTCATGGCAAATTAATAATTATTATTTCAATTTAAAATCATTCAATTTAATAATTATTCATTAACATTTCTATAATTTCATGCAAATTAATTAATCATTATTATTTCAATTTAAAATCATTCAATTTAATAATTGTTAATTAACTAATTTATAATTTCATACAAATTAATTAATTAAATTGTTCTAACATTAATTAAATAGTTTTAAAATAAAATGATAAAATATTTCATTATTAACAAAATTTTCAAATCATTTCATGCAAATTTATTAATTATTATTCAATTTAATAATTCAATTGTTAATTTCATGCCAAATAATAATTTAATATACTAATTGTTATTTCAATTGACAATTAAAATGATAATTTAATCATTTAATTTTACAATAAATTTAATAATTTAAAATTTAGTTGACTAAATAAATATATTTAATTTTTTACCGCAGATTAGCTTTTACTTCAATCCAAAACTTACGAAATCTCGATTTTAGAAAACCTATAACAAGTCAAATACACAATAATTAATTCACATAATTTTTAAATTATTTAAAAACATAAAATAATTAAATATTCCAAATATTTATTTACTTATTTACTTATTTAAAAACAAAAAATAATTCATTATATAATTCATTATTTATTTAAATTATTAGAAAACATCAAATTAAATAATTAATTAACAAATTATTTAAAGTTATTAAAAATAATTATTTAAATTCTTAATTAAATAGTTATTTAAATTATATAACAAATTTCAACTAGTTAGTAAATTATTTAATTATTTAAAAACATTTAAAAGTTTTAAATAATTAATTGATTAATTTAAAACATGAAAAACATTAATTATTTAACTATTTAAAAACATTATATAATTTAATTATTTAAAACAGTATTTTTAATTATTTTAATAAATAATTATTTTAATTTAAAAATATTAAGAAACAGTAATTAAATAATTATTTAGGTAATTAATTAGTTATTTATATTATGTACAAATAGTATTATTAAATGATTATTTAGAAATTAAACATATTAAACAACAATTAACAAAATATTAGTAAGATTTTTAATTATCAGTACACTACTTAAATCATACGTAGTGCACTACTTGATTCGCAGTAACATCATTACACAGATAACACATAAAAATCAAAAATAACATGTAAAGCACAAATAACATCATAATCATAAACCCTAATTACAAATAAACACAAACATCCATACCTAAAATCATCCATATCATCATCTAAAATTACATAAACATTCATATCTAAACGATCAAACATAAACAATAGAAATGACAATCAAAAAACACTAAAAAAATCATTACAGGAGACAATCTATTTTAGAATGAATAGATGATTTTAGGTATAGTATACGTAAAATGAAAAATATCATGAAAAATATATACAAACAAATATTACAGTAGACATAAGATAGATAGAATAATAAAAAACAAACAATCCATAGATTACAAAATTGAAGAATAAGATTATACAAACAAAAAACAAAAAATAAAACTATACCTTCACACTTCTAGGAGATCGATGGCGAAGACACGGCGACTGGACGAAGAACCCTAAATAAATCACAATAAATCAAACTACATTCAACCCATTCAACATAAAATCCATTCTAAAAACCAATCAAACTAACTAACTAAACAAATGTTATTAAAAAATCTCACCAGGACGGAGGCGGCGTGATCAAAGCACGACGGAGGAGCCGGCAATCGGAGGCAAGCTTGGAACCGGAGGCGAGCTTGCACGCCGTTGGCGGCACTTGGAGGAACAGACGCGTTCTATTCTGATTTGGGGTTTTTAATAAACCCCAAAACTTACATGGCGGATTTCCGCCATGTACGGTGGAAAAGTCCGCCCAATCGAAATTTGGGCAGACTTTTTCCGCCCGACTCCCCGAATACTTAACATGGCGGATGTCCGTCATGTTAAGTCAATTTAATCGGGTTGAATATTGGGGGAGATTCGAAATTTTAGGCGGGATAGTTTAGATGACGGAAATCCACCATCTAAAAACCGTCATCGAAAATAAAATCGAACCGCCGTCGAGCCCAAACCTTTCCTCGGCGGACTGAAAAAATAGATGGCGGACATCCGCCATCTAAACAACTGGATTATTGATGGCGGATTTCCGCCATCTAAAGACCGCCATAAAAGGTCCTTATTTTTGTAATGCGTCAAAGAACAAATATCCATCCTTGATTTTGAAACGCGAATTGACTGATCCCAAAATTCCTAACTTCCAGTGTTCTGAGAAATCTGGATCATCTGCATATAATCCTTTAATCCGTTCAAAGTCTGTGATTTCGGTTTGGATAATGGTCAGTCCTTGATGACGCCGACCCAGTGCATCGGCTACTTGGTTTAGGCTTCCCTTCTTGTGTTGTATGCTGAAATTAAACCTTTGCAGAAATATGAACCATCGTGCATGCATTCGATTTGTGTTGCATGGGTTATTTATTTGTCTTAACGCAATATGGTCAGAGTGTATTATAAACTCCCGATGGAGTAAGTAATGCTCCCAACGTTGGCAGGCTCTAACAACGGCGTACAGTTCTTGTTCGTATGTTGTCCATGTTCTCCGGCAGTCCGCTAATTTCTCGCTATGGAATGCTACCGGATGGCCTGCTTGCTTGAGAACGGCGTCAATTCCGGTACCGCATGCTTCGCACTCAATTTCGAAGAGTATATTGAAGTTGGGTAATGCTAGTACTGGCTCCGCCGTAAGTGCTTTTTTTACTTGACCGAAACTTTCCGATGCTGCCACCGTCCATTTAAATTCTCCTTTCCTCAAACAATACGTAATCGGTGCGGTGATGTTTCCGAAATTTCTTACGAATTTCCTGTAAAAAGAGGTCAATCCCATAAAACTTCTTACCTCCGCCACCGTCCTTGGTTCCGGCCATTCCTCTAAAGCTGTAGTTTTCTCCGGATCCATTCGAACACCGTCCTCGCATATCAGAAATCCCAAGAACATTACTCTGTTTGTTAAAAAAAAACACTTCTTTAAGTTGAGACGTAATTGTTCCTTCCGTAATGCTTCCAACACCGCCGTCAAATGTTGGATATGTTGTCAACTGGATTCAATCTTTACTTTGCTAAATATAGTTAGTTAGGAGTTTTGTATTCCTATAAATAATACAATGAGATATCATGGATGGTTTAACTTTTGGGATTTGTAATTGAATGAATAAAGACTTGATTAAGAGTAATTGCATTTGATTGATTCTTCAACATGGTATCAGTTGTGTAATTGCGATTTTCTCCTCAAGTTTTTTTTTTTACATTTTCCTCCTCAAGTTCTTTCAAGTTTCTTTCTCTTTCTTGACCAAAATCAAAAGAAGAGAAAAGCTTCCGCGTCGTCAAGTTTCTGTTGCGATTCCAGCCAGCGATCCGGTCGAGATTCCAGCCAGCGTCGTCGTCGTTTTCCAGTCGTCGTCGTCCTGCGGTTTGTCGCCTTCTCTTCCGCGATTAATTCCAGACTGCATCGCGATTTCAGACTTGTCGATTTTTTGCGATTTTCCGGTCGTCGTCGATTTTTGATTTCAGACCTAGCAATTTCAGATCCACTGCGTGCGCGATTTCGTCGTCGTCGTCTCACTCCGACATCGTCCGCGATTGCATCGTCTTGTACTCTGATTTCATCTTCTCTGTTGCGATTCACTCCGGTCGATTTTGACGATTTCAGACCTAGCGTCGTCGATCTTGACGATCCACTCCGGTCGTCGTCGTCACCTTGCAGTGCATCATCGCCGTCCGCGGTCAATTTCAGATTGCGATTCCAGATTTCAGATTTCTTGTTGTCGTCGATTCCAGATTTCAGATTTCAGTTCCGGTGATCGTCGTCTGTTCGTTCCGGTGATCGTCGTCTGTTCGGTAATCTCTATTGTTATTTTTTTTCTTTGCTGTTATTCTGGATTTCGTCGCTGTTATTCTGCTATTCTTGATTGCGTCGTTGATTCCGTTGATTCTTGGTTTCTTCGATAACGGTGATATTTTTTTCCCCAATTCATTTACTGTTGAGTTGGTGATTGTTGCGGCACTTTCCGGTGATTGTTTGTGTTTTTCAGAAAATGAGCTCCTCTTCATCAAATCAATTTGATGATCTTCACAGGTGCAATGTTGCACATTGGATTAGGGTACCTCTTGAGAGTGGAGCGACATTTTTATTTTGGAAGGCTCAAATGGAGAATTTATTCAAGATTCATGACATTTCTGACATTGTTGATCCCAGAACAACTCCTCCGGCGAAATTAGAAGCGGATGGAACAGAAAATCCTCTTTATCGTGTTTGGAGGAAGAAGAACTTTATTGTTCTTGGTTGGATTCAAGCTGATGTTCTCTCTGGTTATTAATCACGACTCTGCCCGAGCTTGTTGGGAAAATCTTGATCTTCATTTATCACCGAGAAAAATTTGTCATTCGCAAAGCTTGAGGGATGAGCTCCGAGCCTTGAAGAAATCCGACTCCGTGAGCATGACAGATTTTGTTATTAAAGTTCGAGCCCTAATCGACAGTTTGGCCGCTACTGGAGATAATCTTGCCGATAGGGATAAAATTGATTTCGTCTGTGATGGGCTTGGATCTGAGTATCGCCCTTTTATGTCTTCAATACATTCACAGCCGAATCTTCTGTTTGAACAGTTTATACATCTAGTAATCAGAGAGGAAGCATTCCTTAAGCGTCATCTTCTAAACAACCCCAAGTCCGATGATCCTCCAGTTAATGCATTTGCTGCAAGATTCAGATCTGGACATGATTCTAGAAATAATTACAGGAATGACTCCAACAATTACAGGAATCAAAAGGGAAATTCTCTTCCTAATAATAATAAGAAGAATGATTCTAAAAATCGTTGGAGAAGATCTAAGAATTCTAATTCTAATTCTTCTATTGTTTGTCAGATTTGTGATACACCAGGGCATTCAGCAAAGACATGCAGGAAAATTCTAAAGGCATTTGCTGCTGCTGTCACTGATGACTCTACAGAAGGAAATTGGATCTTGGACTCTGGAGCTTCGGCTCATATGACTCCTGACCTCGATAATTTATCGGAGGCTCAGGAGTACTCAGGTAACTCTTTCATAACAATTGGTAATGGTTTAGGATTACATATATCTCATATTGGAAATATTAAACTTAAATCTGAATTGGGAGTATTAATTCTTAAAAATGCTTTATGTGTTCCAAAATTAAAAATGAACTTAATTTCATTACAAGCAATGTCTAATGATTTAAATTGCAAATTTATACTAAATGGTAATAAATTTTCAGTTAATGACAATGAATCTGGAAAACAAATTTTAAATGGATTTGGATCAAATGGATTGTATTTTGTTAATCATTATAGGAAACTTAACTGCAATTTGTCTATGGTTAAGCAAATGGCAGTTTCATCTGTTCTATCAATACCATATAACATATGGCATATGAGATGTGGACATCCATCATCTCATATCATTTCTGAATTATTTAAGATTCACAATATTAAAACTAATAAAAGTAAAGAAAAATGTATTGTATGTCCTATGAATAAAATGAAAAAATTGCCTTTTAAATCTAGAATAAAATATAATAACATACCTTTAGGAGTGTTACATATGGATGTGTGGGCCCCGCACCTACAATTTCAATTCATGGTTATAGATATTACTTACTTATTGTTGATGAATATTCAAGATTTTCTTGGATTTATCCTTTAAAAACTAAGGATGAAGTGTTTGAGAGTTTTAAAGGATTCCAAAAACTTATTGAGAATTCTCTAGATTGTAAAATCAAATCCATACAATCAGATTGTGGTGGAGAATTTCTAAATTCAAAATTCACTAATCATTGTAAGGAATTTGGAATCAAACATAGATTTTCTACTCCTTTCACTCCTGAACAAAATGGCTTAGTAGAAAGGAAACATGGACATCTTGTCGCAATGACAAGATGTTTCTTCTTTCATTCTGATATCCCGAAAGAATATTGGGTTGAAGCTTGTAGTTCTTCTGTTTACACTCTTAACAGACTTCCTTCAAAGAAATTAGGGTTTCAGTCACCTTTTTCTTTGTTATATAACAAAGAACCAGATATTAGGTATCTTAGAGTTTTTGGCTCTCTATGTTTTCCTCTTATTCCCAAACATTTAAGAAATAAGTTTCAACCAACTTCTTCTTATTGTTGTTTTCTAGGATATTCACCATCTCATAAGGCATATAAATGTCTTAGATTACATGATTCCAAGATAATAATTTCTAGAAATGTACAATTTCATGAAAATGTTTTCCCATATAAAGATTATAAGGTCATATTAGAAACGACTAAGACCTCTCAAAAACCAATTCAAAATATTGTTAGACTTCCACTTCCTATAGATAATCAAGAACAAATTGTACAGCCTTTAAATTCTAGAGAAACTCAAGAAGTTTCGGTAAACATTCAAAATTCTGAAAATACAAGAGAGAATACTGAAGAATCTACTTCTCCCATAGAAATTTCTAATGGAATTAGTAATCAACAATCCATAATAAATCAATAACTTATTATTTCCTCTAGCACTATACCCCAACACATAACTACAACAATACCTCAAACTATAGTGAATGAATTTAATACACATACACAAGTAAGAAGAGGTAGTAGAATTTCAAAATTTCCTTCGAAATACGACATTTTTGAAGTAAATATACCAAAGGCATTAGTTGTTCAAACAGTTGAAGATTTACAAGAAACTCCCAAAAATTACAAACAAGCTATGACGACACCCCATTGGCTTAAAGCTATGAAAGAAGAGTATCAAGCTTTAATCGATAACAAGACCTGGAATCTAGTCTCTCCTGAACAACACATGAATGTTATTGGAACAAAATGGGTATTCAAAATTAAAAGGAAATCCGATGGAACAATTGAAAGATACAAGGCCAGACTAGTGGCACAAGGGTTTAAACAACATGAAAATGTTGATTATGGACTGATATACAGCCCAGTAGTTAAGTCTTCAACCATTAGGATTATTCTATCTCTAGCAGTAAATAATAGCTACATTCTCAGACAGATTGATGTCAAGAATGCTTTTTTACAAGGAGGACTAAAAGAGACAGTATTCATTGCTCAACCCCCGGGTTTTGCAAATTCTAAATACCCAGAATCTGTATGTCATTTGAACAAAGCTATATATGGGTTGAAACAAGCCCCCAAGGCTTGGTATTCCAGACTTAGTAGCTTCTTAATTTTAAATAATTTTACAAATAGTCAGGCTGACACTTCACTGTTTACTTATGATCAAGACGACATACTCATTTGGGTGGTCATATATGTAGATGATTTAATCATCACTGGAAACAACAACAATGAAGTGGAAACATTTATCAGACATTTGTGTCAAGAATTCAGATGCAGAGATCTGGGTCTGTTAAAGTATTTTCTAGGAATGGAAGTAGTTTATAATTTTGATGGATCTCTTGATCTTCATCAGTCTAGGTATGCAATTAACATTCTTGGTAAAAACAATATGTTAAACTGTAAACCTTGTAAATACCCAGTTCTTCCAAATTCAAAACTATCTAAAGATGAAGGGACATTTGCATAAGATGTTACTGGGTTTAGAGCATTAGTAGGCTCTTTACAATATCTTTCACTCACCCGGCCAGATCTTACTTACTCCATTAACCAAGTGGCTCAATTTGTGAATGAACCAAAAACATCACATTGGGTTGCTGCTAAGAGAATTCTAAGGTATATCAAAGGCACACTTAGTCATGGTCTGCATTTCTCAAAAAATAAAGATGATCATCACAGAATGATTGGCTTCTGCGATGTCGATTTTGCAGGTGATCCAGATACAAGAAAGTCCACTACTGGATATTGCCTATTCATTGGTGGAAATTTGATTACATGGTCATCAAAGAAACAAAATACAGTTTCCAGATCCAGTGCAGAGTCAGAATATAGAGCTTTGGCATCTCTAGCAGCTGAGATGAGATGGTCACATTTCATCTGTAGGGATTTAGGACACAAACTTAAACACATCCCACTCATACACAGTGACAACAATTCAGCCATTTTTATGGCTAAAAACCCAGTAATAAAGAAGGGATCTAAACATATTGAGACTGACATTCATTTTGTTAGAGAATTAGTCACTAAAGGTTTTTTAGAAATCAGACATGTGAGTTCTTCTCAACAACTGGCAGATATTTTTACTAAAGCAGTATCTTATGATATTTTTCTAAATCTTTGTAGAAGATTAAAAATGAAATTTACTCTATGATTTTCTCTATGAAATAAATATCTTATTTTTTTTGTTTTGTTTGGTTGTTTCGGAATATCATAATAATACTCTAAGAATTCTTTGTGATGATCTACGAATTCTGTTTTCTAATATTTTATGCTATATAAAAAAAACTCTGATACTGCTATAAATTGTTGTGTTTACAGACGATTGAGAGGACTCTAGCAGATGCTCGTCTACTAGGAATACTTTAAAGATGGCTATAACAAATTTGTTTGTTTACTTAAATTTTTCCTTATATTTCTTAGTGGACAGTTAAGCAAGGAAAGGTTTTCCCAGAATCAAAATAAAGATGCAAAAGAATGAGAAGCACGCTGGGTTTTTAATCCATCTTTTGCTACACTACACTTAAGGAAACAAAGCATACAAAGATTGGGAGGGGATGTCAACTGGATTCAATCTTTACTTTGCTAAATATAGTTAGTTAGGAGTTTTGTATTCCTATAAATAATACAATGAGATATCATGGATGGTTTAACTTTTGGGATTTGTAATTGAATGAATAAAGACTTGATTAAGAGTAATTGCATTTGATTGATTCTTCAACATATGTAACTCTTGATTGGCACTGTAAATCAGTACGTCGTCGAAGTATACAACCACACAATTACCAAAGAAAGGTTGTAGTACTTGTGTCATGACTCGCATAAAGGTGCTTGGCGCGTTCGATAGACCGAAAGGCATGACGAGCCATTCGAATAGTCCATGCCATGTTTTGAATGCGGTTTTCCACTCGTCGCCCGGCCGCATCCGGATTTGGTAATATCCGCTTCTAAGATCGAATTTTGAAAAAATTCGGACGCCGGTGAGATCGTCTAACAAATCATCAATCCGTGGTATCGGAAATCGGTACTTAATGGTGATTCGGTTGATGGCTCGACTATCGACGCACATCTGATAGTCGCCGTTCTTCTTTGGTACTAAAAGAGCCGGTACTCCGCATGGACTCCGACTGGGTCTTATCAGGCCATCCTCGAGAAGCTTATTCACATGTTCTTGAAGAATTTCAGTTTCACGTGGAGACATTCGATATGTAGGCTGATTTGGTAGTACTGCTCCTGGAATTAAGTCAATCTCGTGTTCAACTCCTCTGATTGGTGGTAAAGTTATTGAAGCCTCATCATCTGTTATTGACGTAAATTATTTTAATACTTCTTTAATCACAAGTGGAATGCTAGCATTTCTTTTATACTATTACTAAATTCTTTTCTATTTTGTAATAAGAAGTTTGGTTTGGTACTACTAATCTTTGAACTGTTTCAGCTGGTAAGGATAACAACCAGATTCGTTTGTCGCCGGTTTGGAAGGACCATTGATTCAGCCTGCCTTTGTACGTCGCATTGGTGTCATACTGCCAAGGCCTACCCAAAATGACATGTGTGGCGTCCATATCAACAACGTCGCATAATACCTTTCCGGCGTAGCTACGTCCTATTGAGATCGGAACCCAACATGACTGCGTGACTCGTGTGGCTTCTTCATTTCGGATCCACCCCAACTGATATGGCGTTGCACAATTAATCACCTCCAATTTCAACGCCGTGACTGCCTTTTTAGAAACCAAATTTTCAGTACTTCCATTCTCAATAATGATGTTCACTACCTTGCTCATCACCGTTCCCCTGGTACGAAATAGATTGTTTCTTTGACTGGGTTCATCTATCTTGGGTGTTAAACAGATTTGATGTAACATGCAAACAACGTGCTCCCCTTCATCCCCAGCTACGAATTCTTCTGATTCCATGGTGATCTCCTCTTCTTCCATATCTTCCACCAACTCTTCACATCTTGCACAAACATTTGCTTCTCTTCGTTTAGGACAGACGTTTGACTTATGTCCCCATTCTTGACAACGATAGCATCGGATGCCACTCATTGTTGCAGTACTTCCTCCGGCCGCCAACGAATTTCCTTTATTTGTTGTTGTCTCAGTATTCTGGAGATGCCTGAAAGGTGTTCGATGAAAGTCTTGTAAAGAATTTTTTTTTCTTTGACCTCACCGCCTCCGGTGGTTGAGTACGCATACCTGAAATTCTTGCTGGACGTGGACTCAATGTGTGTTGCCATGTTGATGGCTTCTGCTAGTGTGAATATGGTATGGAGTTGAAATTTCTCTTGTATCGTAACTCTCAACCCACCCACATATCTTGCCACCGACTGATCTGCAAACTCATCTAAATCATTCCTTGCTGCCAACCTCTGGAATTCCATCGTATAATCTTCTACATTTCGAACATTCTGCGTATTGTAAAAAGAGGACTCGCTCATAGTCTGTGGGTAAGAATCGTTTTCTAATTAACGATTTCATCTTAACCCAGCTTTGTAACGGTGCCTTCCGTCGTCCCGCACGTCTGGTAGTGAGTTGATCCCACCAAACCGAAACAGTGTTCTTTAACTTCATCACCACCAGCTTCACCCGACGATTTTCCGGTACGTCCATACAGTCAAAAAATCTTTCAATTTCCAACAACCAATCAAGCGTAGCTTCAATGCGTAACTGGCCATTGAATTACGGAATCTCCATCCGAGCCCTATAGAACCCGTACTCGTTGCCAAATCGGTGCCCTCCCTAATCATATCGTTGAGCCCGAACGTCTTGCTCTATTTTGTTGTGAGTCCGGCTCTTCCAGAATTGCCCGAGAATCGAACCGCCGACTTCTCTGCTCCCGATGTGCCACTAACTCATCCTCGGATTCTGACGATCCTTCCTCTTCTATCTGGGAAGTCCTCGGTCGGTAATTTGAAGGTCCTGGATCGGTGATAGGAGGTGCTGGAATTGTTATCCTGTCCGTGTTAACATTGACGTTAGCGGTGGCCAGTTGCTGGACTATCTGAGCTAAATTGCCCACAACACGAGTCAAGTCTGCTACTGATTTGCGAATATCTTCTTCTGCGGGTGTTCCCGTGGGCCCTGACATTGTTCGTTCGACTGGCTCTGATACCAACCTGATGCGGACCGAGTAAGCCGATGTGGCAGAGGACGATCACAGAGGGATCGGAGGAGTGTGGGAAGGAAATGGAAGATTGTAAAATGGGATTGCAATCAATTAAGAAGTATGTTCGAAGGTCTGACAATTACAGAGAGTAACAAAATGTAGTTATTACAGAGTGGTAACCCACAGACAACGAGAGTAGCAAACACGAGAGTCTGATGCGCGAGAGCGGTGTGACCGGCCGGAATCCACCGGTTGATAGAGTCTGGATTCCACCAGGGTAATTAGAGAAGAATAAGGGAAGAGAAATCGAGAGGAGTAGAAGAGAGAGAACCTGAGGTAGTCAATCGCCTTTTTCCTTCCCGTCATTGCAAGGCTTCGTCTTTTATAGCTTCTGCGTCGTCAGTTAGGAACGACTAACTGCCCATGGTTGTTACGTCGGTTAACTTGTATTGACGTGCCCTTCATCACTTATTTTATCTACTTTGGTTTGAAATCAATTTAAAAAAAAAAATCATGCTTCTAGATATGATTTTCCATTTTCTTTTTGTTATCGATCTGTTTATCTTTAGTTCAATCAAGATTTAGTAACAAGAATCGTACTTATAAGATTTATCCTTATTTGTGGACTTGACAATACTTATTTTTCTTTTACGACAAACTTTTTCATATATATAATATGGAGAAAAAATTACATAATGCATATATTTTATTGTGAAATTAAAAATTATATTTGGTTTGAAATTTATAAAAATATTTCAAACAAGAGATAACATGTCACAGAATATATAATTGTATTTTAATCTACGAAGGAAAAAATATTCGACATTATTTAACTTTAAATAATAATCTAATTTACATGTAATTCATATTATTGTTTTTTATTATTATTATTTTTTCTTTCATTTAAGGATTGTAAAAATTTGAGTGGAAATGTGGAAATTGGGAAAATTGGAAGAAGAAGAAGAAAGATCGGTAAAAAGACGAACTGCACAGAATTTTATAAATAAGCAAAATGAAGGTATGAATATCGATCGATAATGATTAAAATAAAAATTATTTAATAAAACTCTTTCTAGTTAGCTTTTTTAAACACTTGAATCGATCACATTATTTATTTACTATAACAATAATTTTCCTCTAGTTTCTTTTTGATAAGTTCCATTGTTTAAATACCCCATTCTTGCTGAGCTCCTTACTTGGATACTCTCACCATTCCGATCCATTTGGTCGGTCGGTCCCCCCCTCATCGTTCAACTTTTCGATTTCCCTCCCATATGGCCATTGGTGCATATTTGAGGAGTTTGCTTTGGAAGCTAAGTGGTGTATCATTATCAGAGTTCCTTGGCTAGCTAGGATTCAAGTAAGAGAGGGATGTGGTTTCTACCCACATTGCCCCTCCATCCACCTTCGTAGAGTACGTTGTTGGAGGTGGGAACAGTCCTTCCTTTGCTGATGTGGTTGGGGATGTTCCCTTATACTCCGCTCGTCGTCATGCACAACGCCTATCTAAGTTTTTAAATTTTTCCATGTGTGTTTGTAACTTACTGTATTCTTTAACCCTTATATAATTTCTCCATTCTTTTACCTTGATAACTTCGATTCGCGTATTTACCCACCTCCCCGACTTTCTTTTGTGCCATGTCGATCCCCTTCTTTGAGCTCGTGTGTCGTTACCAACAAGTTAAGCCGGTCACCGTCGCGTCATGATTTGTTTTCCATACTCCCGATGTCCCCAAAATCTCCTCGGGATATTCTTGTGCTGAAAAGCTGGAGCTCCCTGCTACGTCGTCTGGTGACAGACAGACAGGCGCGATCCTTTTTCCCATGATGTCGGTGGTACGTACCCTCATATTTTCAAAGCCTTGAAGAGTGTGATGAAAGCTACTTTACCATTAATACTAACTTTCTGTCATTTCTTCTTCTTTTCACCTCCTTTCTTTTTTATTAAATACCTCCCCCTCGTAACATGTTCCTACTCCTTCTTATTCTCCTAGGCTTCTGCTGTCTTCCCCCATTTCCATTGCGCACAATGGAAGATGGTAAGTTACTGCCATTCTTTTTTCTCAGCCGACACACTTACTGACGTTCCACCCGCCCTATCTCACTACTTCCGAGTGCTCCATCTTCCATGCCTGTTCCATCTTCCATTGTTTGCCAGACGCATTTACCCAAGTCCATTTTTTTCTGCGTCAGCTTGGTGCGGCCAATCCCGAATGGAACCTTGCTCACTCTTATCCCTTCCAGAGTTTAACATTTGGCGAGTTCTCCCAAGTTTTGAACGTAAGTCATTTCCTTTTTCTTCCATTGTTATTATTTATTTTCGCAATAATTTACTTATTTATTTTTGTTTGGTTAGAGTATTATATATTCCCCTGCACGCCATGTATGTTGTTTCCTGTGAAACTTCTAGTCGTCTTCAAACTTTGGAGAACGAGAAGTTCTCTTTGGCGAATCAAGTCTCCCATCTTCTGAGCTTCGGACCAGTCAGCAACTCTACCTGACTGAGGGTTTCCAGCGCTGCCAATACATGAGTAGAAAGGTCTTTCCTGATATGGATTTCTATCAACTGTCGTATACTGAAGACGAGCTCGTTGATCGTTTGCTTGCTGGCAGGGTTTCTGTTAGGCCCTCCGTTGGAACTGTTCTGACGACCTCCTCGGCAGCATAGCTTTGAAGACTAGACGTTGTTTGTTTTTTTATTAATGGATTTTTTTGCTGAAAATCCCTCCCTCCTCCTTTTCAATTTCGGCTTACAGACTTAAAAACTATTTTGTAGCTCCATGGGCTTTTTTCTTCTTATGTCCTACAGGCTTTTGTGATTTTGCCTTTTAGGCTTTTTCTCCTGTTTTGGACTATGGACTTTGCTTGGGCCATGTAGGATTGTATTCCTACTGGGCTTTATTTGATCATCTCCTAAAGCCTTTTTAATACTATCTGCTTTTATCTCGACCTTCTTCATTGGGCTTTGCCTTCTCAGGTCCTTTAGACCATGATTTATAAAGACGAAAGAAAAAATTTATATTGTTAAAACAAAAAATGAAAATTTCCAAAATTTATAAAACATACTGCCATTTATTTATCATCTTCGTCCCAACTCCACTTACTTTACACGTAGAATTTTTTTAAGCAGTTGGCATGCCAAGTTCTTGGGAGAGTTCTTCTATTACCGTCTGTGAGGATATACGTGTCGTCTCTGATAATTACTTTAATTACATAAGAACCCTTCCAGTTTGAAGATAGCTTTCCTCGATCTTGCTCGACGCTTATTAATTGGGCATTGCGTAGTATTAAATCTCCCTTTGGCAGGTGTTTGGATTTAACCCTTGCGTTATAATATCTTTCTATCTTTCTTTTGTATTTAGTTTCTTCTATCCATGTCGCTTCTCTTCCAAGTCTTCTTGTTCCAACGTCATAGCTTCCTCATTTTCTTCTACACTAAAATGCTTAATTTTAGTTGTTGGCCACACTAATTCAACTGACGCAACTGCTTCTAAACCAAAAACTAGCATATACGAAGTTTGCCCTGTTGCAGTTTTATGCGTGGTTCTGTACGCCCACAAGATCGACTTCCGAGATAGTATCTGCCCATGTTCTGGGATTGTCCCCAGTCTTTCTTCTTAAGATTTTTATAATAGTTTTATTTACCGTCTCTACCTGTCCATTTTCTTGGGGATGGTTTACTGAGGCAAAGCTCAACTTAATATTACTGTCTTTGCAAAATGTCCTTATTGTTTTTCTCGTAAATTGTGTGTCATTATCTGTGATGATCTGGATTGGCACTCCAAACTTGCACACTATGTTTCTGAAGACGAACTTGATTGTTGATGAAGCGTAAAATGTCCTACCAACGCTCACGGTAGTGCGAGTGGCTGCCTTCTCGTGCAGGAGGCTTTAAGATCCACGACGCGTGTTGTACGTTAAGTCTTCCGGGAAGGAATCGGCGATTTTAATATGAAAATCGACGATTGCTTCATGAATCACGCTCTAGAATCGATGGAATTGATGCATTTGGAGTGAGCCTGGGGTCTCCTTTTATAGGACGTCTGGGGGAGTAATCCACGGAGGAGATCGCGCCCGGCTATAATGGCGGCCGTTACAGCCATTATAGATCGAGTTGGACACGAGTAACGGTCCAATTTGGGGGTGAAATCGACGATTGCTTCGTGAATCACGCTCTAGAATCGATGGAAATGATGCCTTTGGAGTGAGCTTAGGGTCCCCTTTTATAGGACCTCTGGGGGAGTAATCCACGGCGGAGATCCCACCCGATCATAATGGCGGCCGTTACAACCATTATGGCTCGAGCTAGAAATGAGTAACGGACCAAATCGGCGATTTGGGGGTGAAATCGGCGACTTCAAAGGGGAAGATCGACAGTCTGCCAGACTCTGGCGATCTTGTCCTCAATTCGGTGATTTGTCGCCCCAATTGGCGATTTGGAGAGTTGACTTGGGTCTCGATGAAGACTTTAGTTTCGCTTTTGTGGGAGCCTTTCGGGGGTTTGTCATAAAACGAGCGGAACCCTAGTCCTTTTTGACAGAAGTGATTGGTGTATATTCATGTGTCAACAGTATTCTTCCTAAAAAGGGCATGTGGAAGGGCGTGTACCGCCAGTATCCCCCTCCCTAAACAAGGTTTTGTGACCTGCAAGAAAAAACTGTTTGGTTCTGGCCAAAGTGACAGAATAGTTACTGGTCGTAGCGACAAAAATGACTCAATTCTGGCCGTAGCAACATAATTCTTCTGATCGTAGAGATAGAAGTGTTGTGACTCTGGCCATAGAGACAGAGTAGTTTTTGGCCTTAGCGACAAAAACTCGTGGCTTGATTCTGGCTGAAGCTAGCGACAGAATTTTTTCTGACCGTAGCGACAAAAAATTATGTTTTGTTCTCACCTTAGCGACAGAACGGTTCTGACCGTAGAGACAGAAGTGATATGTCTCTGGCCGTAGAGATAGAGCTTTTTCTGGCCGAAGTGACAGAAAATTTAAAATTTGATTATGGTCGTAACGACATAATTCTTCTAGTCGTAGCGACAGAAGTTATGTGTCTCTGGCCGTAGCGATAGAATTTTTCTGGCCGAAGCGACAGAAATTTATTGTTTTATTTTGGCCGTAGCGATAGAAGTTATTTGACTCTGGTCGTAGTGACAGAGTTTTGTTTTAGCCAAAGCGATAGAACTATACCTGCAAAAAAGAAAAAAAATGTATGATCCGTAGAAACGGATTCGTTCTAGTCATAGCGATAGAACGATATCTGCAAAACAAAGACACAATACCAAAAATCCGACCGTAGAGGCGGAAATGTTGAAGGATGTATGTGCTATGCTGAAATGGTTGATTCAACCGAAGCGATGGATGTTTGATCCGGTCGAAGCAACGGATGTCATCTAGCCAAAACGACGGATGATTGATCCGGTCGAAGCGACGGATGTCATCCAGGATGATTGATCAGGCCAAAGTGACGGATGTCATCTAGCTAAAGCGATGGACGATTGATCCGGCTGAAGCGATGGATGTCATCCAGCCAAAGTGATGGATGCTTGATCCGTCTGAAGTGATAGATGTTATCCAGCCGAAGCGATGGATGATTGATCCGGCCGAAGAGACGGATGTCATCCAACCAAAGTGATGGATGACTGATCCGTCCGAAGTGATAGATGTCATCCAGCTGAAGCGATGGATGATTGATCCGGCTATAGCGACAGATGTCATCTAAAGTGATGGGTTATTTAAGGGAGAGACTCCCTAAGGATGAAGTTATGAGAAATTGTATATTTGAAGCCACAACAATGTGAAATGGCTTAAGGGTGGTGTGGCATAACTCATAGGTGGTATTTTAGCACTTGAACTCTTACGTTAAGTAGTGACGTTCCTAATATTGATAGAGTTGTCAAAACTTAAGATGATTATTCTAAATATGGTGTGGCGCACATTTCCCATAGTACTTCCATGATTGACAGATTAGAGAAGAGATTTGTTATTTAGAATCATATTTGATTTCATCTATAAATCACAATTACATGTTGGAGAATAAGATATAAGTGACAAACAAAAGAATGGATGTGTTCCTTTGTTGTTTGGTTGCCATTGATGAATGCATAGTTCATTTGGTTGCCATTGGCCAACTCTATCCTCCTCCAAACAGGTGATAGTCCATCACTACGTGAGTGATGTATTTGATTGAGAGTGTGAGCTATCATTATTATTTGCTTCCAGTTCCAATTCCTCCTTAAGTAGAGCCGCAAACTAACTTTAAAACAAGGTTCGTTTTGTTACACAAGACTCAACTATCAACCTTGATTGAATGTATGTGTATCATCTTTATTACTATTGGAGTTATTTTTACTACGAAAGGTATATTTTTACAAATGTAAAAATGAATGATATACCAAAATCACATATTATATCAACTTTACATAATAAATTACCCGAAAAAGTAGTAATATTTATGATTAGTATTTTTTTTTTGAATAAGTTGTTTTATATATTAAGAGAAAAAATTAAGATTTACATAAGTTTATTGAATACACAAAAACAATTGATTTAAATATAGTCATACTTACTTTTTACTTACTCTCTATCTAAGGAGACGGATTTGCCCGAGAGTTAATCAATATTAACTTTTTTCTTTCACCCTGTTGTAGATCAGCAACTTGATGGTACCCCTGGTCCATCAGACCAGACCCACCCCAAAAGCAGGACAACAGGCCCACAACAGCCTAACAAAGGAAACCAAATGAGACTCGGACGGGCCGGATTTAGCCCAGACGGGTCAGGATTGCCCTGAACGGGTCACTGCCAACCCAAAGAATTCGGGTCTACCCGTGGGCTGGAACAGGTATAACCCAATAAGGGCCCAGCCCATTAGGAAAATGTATAAATACCCCTAGGGGTCGACTGGAACAAGTGGAGAGATTATTGTATAAACTTGTC
Organism: Zostera marina; assembly: GCA_001185155.1. Taxonomy (NCBI): domain Eukaryota; kingdom Viridiplantae; phylum Streptophyta; class Magnoliopsida; order Alismatales; family Zosteraceae; genus Zostera; species Zostera marina. The sequence continues at coordinate 247,956 of LFYR01001680.1, read as the reverse complement.
ATTACAGTCTTGATACTATACTATTACAATTGAAGAACATTCCATTGGTGCAATGCTCTCTCTTCCGCGTTTCTTTTGTGTGGTTTTTTAAATTTGTTTTATGATTTAATTTGAGTGGTCATATTTATGCTATTTTTAAAATTACCACTGCTAAATGCAAAGCCCAAATCTACCAAATTTGAGCCTATTTAAAAGCCTGGAAGGTAAGTTCGTTAGGTCGTTGGTCTCTATCTGGTGTACATGCTGTCACTAGCTCTGAGTTGGAACACATCTGGCAATTGCCATTCCACCGACGGCAACTATATTCCCACCGACGGCTACAAGAACGGCGACGAGAAGTTGAAGAAAATAATTCCTTGATACATTCATATACTTAATTACAGAGATCAATCGATCAATCAATCAATCCAGAATATTAAAAGTCTTCTTACATGCCGGAAAAGGGAGAAAAAAATTGCAAAGAAATCGTCGGAAAAAGAAGGAACAAATTAAGAATGTCGCCGGAGATTTGATCTGAATGAATGAATAATCAGTACTGATCCGTGATCTTCAGAATCTAAATTAATACTTCACACCATCGTCGAAATTCTGTCTGTAGTTGAAAGAATCGTACCGGAACACACCTCCGTTGGTAATCTTCTTCTTAATTTTGTAATCACCGTCGGCGGTAGATCCCAGAAGCTTCTTAAACTGAGTCTTGATTTTGAATAACACGTGACGCCAGGTTCCCTTGGCCTGGTACCCAAGAATCTCAGTCTCCTCTTCGTTCATCTCCAGATCGTCGGAGAAGCTTGTTTTTCGTGACAAGAACCACCCGACACCCCATTCCCACCATCTCCTGAGAGGCCCGCCGGCGAATTCGCCGATGGAAGACACCGACTTCGACCGACGGATGGACTCGGCGGCGGAGGAGATCGGGCGGAGGGAGGTGGCTGAGAAGGAAGAGATTCTCTTACGGATGCATGAAGTGGATGAGGTCACGGCGCTAGTGTTCTTCTGGGTTGAGGAGATGGGCAGGTCCTCCGACGACCTCGGTGGGAAGAAACTCCGCTTCTTCTGCAAATTTTCTTGGATTGATCCCATATCGCTGGATGTTGTTGAGAACTGAAAAGCTCACTCCTCCCCACTCTCTTTTCCGCTCTTGAAGAGTCGGTGGTCGGTGGTCGACGGTGACAGGAAAATTGAAAACGCGTATCTGGATTGATGACGCCATGACGGTGACCCAAAGATATACACCATTACAGCTCGTAAGTCTGTTTCTCATGAGGTGTCAAAGTTGACCCACCTCATAGGCCCATTAAAATATATGGCTTGGGCCGCACTATTGGCCCATTAAAAAAAACGGACTGAGTAGGAATTGCATTACCCTAAATAAATTAAGGTAAGATTTTGAGATATAATTCATTTTATTTTAAAAAAATGAACAAAGTAAATTAATATCTTAAAAGATATCTTATTTTTTATCTCGTCTGAAACTCACCCTTTAAACTATTTGAAGATTTGATTGAAGACTGAAGACTCCAGGACTTAGAACGGAAGTATTGGAGTAGAAGTGCAGCGGATTGGAAGAGAACACAGTGGAGGGGAGAGAAGCGCAACTAGGGTGTCAAACGAGCCGAGCCGAGCTTTTGCTTACAGAGCCGGGCTCAGGCTCGGGCTCGGGCTCGTTAAGATATCATTTGGGCTTGGGCTTGGGCTCGAGCTCGGCTCGTCAGAGATTTTCCAGGCTCGAGAATTAAAACAATTTTTTTCTTAGATACATGAAGAATCGAACCTGGGACCTTTCACATGCTTGACAAACGTTTTATCATCTGTGCTATACCTCCATTCTCTCTAAATTTAATATTTTTTTAGTTTTTTATACTTCCTGAGCTCGAATTAAAAGAAATAATTATTTGAAGACAGGGGATTGAACCCATGATCTCTCAAATACTAAACAAACCTTTTACCAACTATGCTACACATCTATTCTTGGCATGTGCTTAACGAGGCGAGCTTGGCATGTCCAAGCTCAGGCTCGGCTCGTTAAGTTAAACGAGCTTGAGCCTCGGGCTCGCGAGCCCGAGCCCACCGAGCCGGACTTTATTTGACACCCTAAGTGCAACGCTAGGGTTTGAAAATCCCAAACGTTTTAATACCATTGATTGAACTTTGAACACTAAAAAAAGTTGTATAATCTATTATGGTTTACTATCTATTTTCACATGGAGATTAGTTTTACTAATTAGTTAAGGTTTCTAAGATTTTGGGTTTAAGTCTCGTTGTGTATATTTTCACTATGATTTGTCTGGTGATATATTATATGATTCTGGTATATTATCCGGAGGTTGATATTTCTACATCTTGTAAAGAGACATCTTATAAAAAAAGATTTACTATCCATTGATCTAAAAGATTTTTTTTACAATGATAGCCTATTGATTGAATAAACTCATGTGATTGGATTTGTGAAGTAGAGCGATTGTTTGACTACATGAATATCAAAGAGTCAAGAAAAGTAAAATTGGTTGTGCTGAGATTAAAAGGTAGTGTTTCTGCATGGTGGGATCAAACCACCCTAAAGAGGTCTAAATTTCAGAAGAAGAAAAACCGGTTAAAACTTGGAGTAAAATGAAACAATTACTGAGAGAGATTTTTACATGTCGATTATGAGTATATCTTATATACTAAATATCAACAGTGCAAACAAAGGTAAAGATCAGTAGAGGACTATACTGAAGAGTTCCACAGATTAGCAGCAAGAAATAACATCTCTGAAACTGAGATCAGTTAATGGCAAGGTTTATTGGGGGTTAAAATCCAACATTCAAGAGAAAGTAATTCTGCAGTCCCCGAGTTCATTAATGAAGGCAATAAATATGGCAGAACATTTAGAAAAACAACAGCAAAAATACAGCTATTTTTCACCGGGGGCTAGTTCAAGTAAGGATTTAAGGATTACCATCCTCCAAATAAAGGGATTCTACCAACTCTAACTGATAAAGGACCACAAAATTTTAAAACAGTAGATAATCATAAGAGGGAATTTAATTATCCAGATCCGAACATGGCACACATTAAGTGCTACAACTGCCTATAGTTTGGACACAAATCAAACAATTGTCCAAGAAGAAGGGTTGCTCAAATGTGTGAAGGAATGAAAGATAAAGAAATAATTGAGGAAGACAGTGATTCTTCTACAAATAGTGATTTGCTGGCTGAGGAGAATTATCCAGATGATAGGCAAAGATTATCTTGTTTAATCCATAGAAACTGCCACTCGCCTAAAATAACTAATCAAGTACAAAGAACTAATCTGTTTTGCACAAGGGGAACCGTAAAAGGGAAAGTGTGCAACATTATCATTGATAATGGAAGCACAAACAATCTGATTTCAGAAAAGGCGTCATTAAAATTGGGACTGTATTTAGAAGAACATCCAAAACCTTACACCATTGGATGGATAAAAAATGGAGAAGGGGTACAAATCAATTTTTTTTGCAAAGTCCCATTATCCATTGAGAAGAGATATTCAGGTACGGCGAATTGTGATGTAGTAGAAATGAATGCTACACATATTCTATTTGGAAGGCCTTGGCAGTTTGATGTCAATGTCACTCATTATGGTAGAATGAATCAATATGTGTCTCAAGCTGAAGGAAAAATGATGACCGTTGACTCCGTAACGGAAACAAGCAAAAACACGACAATAATAATCTATGTTTTTGTAAAAACTACGTTGAATCTGATTTAGTCGCTCGAGTCGTTCATATCGTTCGACGATTGCAAGTAGTTGACTCATTTTTTACTGAAAAAAAGAAATATTTATAATCAACATGATATTACATTCAAAATATTAAATTATATTGTAATGTAATACTTTATAATTTAATTACAACAATCATCATTATCGACATCGAAAATATCTAGCTCTATTTGGTATTTGAAGGACTGAACTCCATTCAGATTCTACCGGATCTTGAATGTAGAAACATTGTTGAGCCTGATTTGCCAAAATAAAAGGTTCCTTTCCAAATTTTCCCCGTGTCGTGTTCACTGAAACGACCCCAAAATCATCGACTTTTGTACCTGCTTTTTCAAGATCGTACCACTTACATTTAAACAGACAATATTTAGTCGTGTGACTGTAGCAAATTTCGAAAATATTTTCTAATAATCCATGATATTCAATTTCTGCTACCAACGGAGCATCATTTGGAGATTTAGCATACGTTGATGTTGTAGCCGAAAGGAAAATACCGTTATTTTGCGTCGTAAAGTAGTCAACGTTATATCAGTCGGTGCATTTAAAAACCCATCGATATACCTATCTGGTCGATTTGATTTTGTCTCGACATTTTGTAAAAACCGAGAACAAAACGTCATTGATTTTTCAGCAAGATAACTTTCCGCAATAGATCCTTCCGGGTGACTACGTACGGTCACATGATTTTTTAAAGTCAAAAGATACTTAAAATAAAAATATATATTGTATGATCAAAACATATTAATTATAAATTTATTGATAATTGTATAAATATATATACCTCTCTATCGAATACATCCATCGATATTGTACCGGTCCAGCTATTTTCACTTCGGTTGCTAAATGGACCGTCAGATGAACCATTACAGTAAAAAAACCGGGAGGAAAGATTTTCTCAAGATTGCATAATGTATATATAATTTTTTTCTCCCATCGTTTCATAAGTTTGATTTCGATCACCTTCGAACAAATATCGTGGAAATATCCACAAAGTTCAACGAGAACCAAAGTCACTACAGGTTTTGTCGATTTTCGTAATGCAATAGGATGTAACTGTTGCATTTATAACGTGACAATCGTGACTTTTCTATCCGATAAATTTTCTTTCTTTCATTTTCACGTTTCTAGAAATTTTAGAACAATATCCATTGGGAAGTCGAAGGGATTTAAACACTGACAGAAATAATATCTTTTCTTTCGTCGTTAAGTTGAAGCACGCACTCGGAATGTCCCATTCTTCTCCCTGTCGAATAGGATGAAGTTCTTTTCGGATTCCCATCGATTGTAAATCGAACCTCGCGTTCAAAATTATCTTTTGTTTTACCATCCATTTCCAAAATAGTGTTCAAAATATTGTCACATACATTCTTTTCGGTGTGCATAATATCAATATTATGTCGTAGAAGCAACGTCTTCCAATACGGTAATTCGAAAAAAATACTCATTTTTTTTCCATCATTTGGGCAATGGTATTTTCTTCGTTCTTTTCGTTGACGGTCTACAATCTTTTAGTACATTTGATGTTTTACCAAAAGTTACTGAATCTCGAAATGGATAAACTTGACTATATATTTCAGAACCCGTCAGACGTTTAGGGGCAACTTTAGTTTTGATCTGATTATTGAAACTTTTCTTATCGCTCCTATAATAATGTTTCATATTTAGAAATCGACGATGTCCCATAAAACTCTCTTTCTTTCCATGCTCTAAACGAATACTTTCAGTGTCATTCTTACATACTGTACAGGCTAACTTTCCTTTAGTGCTCCACCTTGATATATCACCGTATCCTGGATAATCATGTATCGTCCACAGAAGTGATGCAAACATCTTAAAAGATTTCTGCGTACGTACATCAAAAGCTGTAACACCATCTGCCCATAAAATCTTCAGTTTATCAATAAGCGGTTGAAGATAGACATCTATATCGTTCCCTGGAGCTGACGGACCGAAAATTAGTAGAGCCAACATGAAATTCGGTTGCTTTATACACATCCAAGGTGGAAGGTTGTACGGTATAACTATCACTGGCCAAGTACTATGAGATAGAGATTGCTGACTGAACGGGTTGAATCCATCAGTTGCTAAACCAAGTCTCACATTACGAGGTTCGGATGCAAATTTGGGATGAACCTCGTCAAATTTCTTCCATTGTAAAGACTCAGCTGGATGCCGAAGAAATCCGTCGTTTTTACGTTTGGAATGGTGCCATATCATGTCTTCAGAAATTTTGGAACACAGATACAATCTCTTCAAACGTGGAATCAACGGAAAATGACGAAGACATTTCGTTGGAACACGTTTGTTTTTCTGAACGCCTTCGACGACCCACCTACACATTCCGCAATTCGGGCAAGTTTCTGCGTCTGCATACTCATTTCGATATAAAATACAATCGTTGCGACATGCATCGATTTTCGTATAATTGAGGCCCATGTCACGAACTACCGATTTCGCATGGTACATGGTTTTCGGAATGGTCGACTCCCCATTTGGAATAGCACGACGAATGATGGATAATAATTTCTGAAAACTTTTATCACTCCAATGATTGTCGCATTTCAACTGATACGATTCCAAGATAAAAGATAGTTTGGAAAACTCTGTGCAACCTGGATATAACTGTTCTTCACCTTCTTTTAGACGATGTAAGAACAAATCGTCATATCTGTGCTCTGGATTTTCGTCGACTGGATCTTCGTCGACTGGATCTACATCGACTGGATCTTCATTAAAATTGGGACTGTATTTAGAAGAACATCCAAAACCTTACACCATTGGATGGATAAAAAATGGAGAAGGGGTACAAATCAATTTTTTTTGCGAAGTCCCATTATCCATTGGGAAGAGATATTCAAGTACGGCGAATTGTGATGTAGTAGAAATGAATGCTACACATATTCTATTTGGAAGGCCTTGGCAGTTTGATGTCAATGTCACTCATTATGGTAGAATGAATCAATATGTGTTTCAAGCTGAAGGAAAAAAAATTGCTTTAGTTCTACTACCTCCAGAAAGCACAAAGAGTAGTACAAGCACAAATTTCTTAGTTCAAACACAATCTGATTTTATGAAGGAACTGAAAAATGAAGACTTGGGGCTGGCTTTAATATTAAAGGAGTAAAATGTGAACAATGAGGAAAAAAAAATTGTCTCACCTGAAATCCAGTTGTTATTAGATGAATTACAATATAATTCAGATATTGAGTCAGAGAATACCCTACCTCCGATAAGGGCAATTGATCACAAAATTGACCTAATTCCAGGTGCTTCTTTGCCGAATTTATCACACTACAGACTCAGCCCAAAAGAGACAGAAATACTTCAGACCTAAGTAAAAAATTTGCTAAAAGAAGGGTTGATAAATAGTGTCAGTCCATGTTTTTCTTGTTCATGTGTCAGTCCATGCTCTAAAATAAATAGTAGAATAAGGCCTAATGTCAGTCCATGTGTTGTTCATGTCCTTCTTGTTCCAAAGAAAAATAGGGAATGGAGAATGTGCATCGATAGTAGAGCAGTAAATAAAATTACAGTAAGATACAAATTTCCAATTCCAAGAATGGAAAAATTACTAGAAGTACTTGCAGGAGCTGAATTGTTTACAAAACTAGACTTGAAAAGTGGATATCACCAGATCAGAATTAGAGAAGGAGATGAATGGAAGAGGCATTCAAAACTAGACAAGGATTATATGAGTGGCTAGTAATGCCTTTTGGGCTCTCCAATGCCCCATCTGCATTTATGAGGCTTATGACAGAAGATTTAAAACCATTTTTCAGAATTTGTGTGGTAGTCTACTGGTGAGACATGCCTGATTACGGTAGTCACTCTCAGCAACGCCTTTCAACAAGGACTAGGGCTCCGTCGCTATGGAAGGACCCCAGGAGAGCTCCCACGGTGCGGAATACGTTCATCGTCCAGATCGCCGAGTTAGCCCGTAAGTCGCCCGATTGGACTACCAAGTCGCCGACATAAAGGATAACTCGCCGAGTTAAGACAAGATCGGCAGTATGGTAGACTGCACATCTTGGTCCTAGAAACTCGGCGAGTTAGCCCTAACTTTCCATACCTGAATCGGCGACTTACGACCGTTACTCGCCGTCAGCCAACGTCATAAATGTTACCATATATGACCATAGGCGCGATGTCCGCCTTTGATTGCGCCCTCCGAGATCCTATAAAAAGGGTCTCAAGGGGACACTCAAAGGCACGATTCAAGTTCCTCTCTCATACCAGAGCATCACTACGAAACTCGCCGATTCTCACTAGAATCGCCTAGTTTCCACTTACAGGTATTTGATGTAGAGCGTGCGTCGTGGACTCCAAAGCCTCCGGCATCATCTCGCACCACCGCGAGCCCTGGTAGCAGATTCAGTGCTTCATCAGCTGGCACCGTCTGTGGGACTACCGAACCACCGGTATCCCGTCGTAATCGCGATTTTTTAAAAATCCGGCTCGAGTTCTCCTAGAGGGTTCGCCGAGTTTGTCAAAAAATCGCCGAGTTAGATCGTCCGATTCTCGGTTCAGGTCCGATTTAGCCTTAAATCGCCGACTTATCCTTGAGAATCGCCCGATCCAGAATATCGTCTGCTAGCTAAGAGTGCTGTCCACGACCTTGTTCGGGAAAACCACAAAATCTCAAAGTCGTCGAGTTAACCCCTAACTCGCCGACTTGTCTTTTGTTTTTCCGACAGGCTCAGTCAGGTACCTCTCCGCTTTGGTACTTTTTCGCTTTTGTTTTCATGGCAATCATCGAAAAACAAAAGCACCCTTACGCCACAAGAAGTAAGGGAAAAATGCCAGCAGCTGAGCTGGAGCAGGGCGAGCAATCCCGACCAAAGGGACCTAGCATAGTGCCCAAGGCTCCACCCACCTTGGAGGAAAGGTTGTTCAGCTTCATGGACAACATTGAAAGAAGGATGACTAACCTCGAGCAAGCGAGGAGTCATAGGACCACCACCATCCGTGAAAGAGCGGATGAATCTGGGTCCATCTATTCTCCATCTGCGGAGAAAACCAAACAGAGTTCCCGTCTCAAAACGGGACCCAGTAAGAGTCTCTCCGAAAGGACTCTTACTACTCGGTTTGTAGAGGATCTTCGGCGGAAGTTGGCCACCGACCCAGCTGTCGGCAACCCGCACGAGATCCTAAGGGTTAAAAGTGCTCCTCTTCGCGAGGACCTTTTAAAGGGATCTTTCCCACCCAACTGGCGGGTACCCAGGATTGAGGCATATGACGGTTCAAGTGATCCACAAGATCACGTGAATCTCTACCTTAATGTCCTGGAACCGCAAACCATCGATGATGGGCTGCTATGTCGGGCATTCCCCGGCACTCTCAAGGGCAGTGCTTATCGATGGTTCTCTGGTCTGCCAGCTGGCTCAGTCACCAGCTTCGCATACCTTTCATCCAAATTCATCGCCCAACATATGGGGATGATAAGGATCAAACACAGTGCCAACGCACTTCTGGCACTTCGACAGGATAAACTGTCTCTGAGGGATTATACTGTCAAGTTCACAACAATGATAACAGAGGTGAACGACCTAATCCCAAGTGTGGCCATAGCGGGATACATTAGAGGATTAGTCCCCTACTCCCCTCTGGCCCAAAATCTGACTCTCTACAAGGTGAGTTCTCTACCCGACCTCTTCCAGCGCGCTCAATTATACATTGAGGTGGAAGAGGAGGATGAGAACAAGTTAGCCGAACTTGGGACTCCTAGCTTCAAAAGGCCTAAGTTTGAGAGGACGGGGTACAGTGGAAACAATAATTTCCACGACACCTCTAACAGGTATACCAGTAACAAGGCTGAAACTTCCAAAAAAGAATGGAAGCCTAGGCATGATAACAAGGTATATCAAACCTCAACCAGCCAACCGCCAAAGGGTGCAACTCCACTATGGAAAAGGAACACCCCGCTTACAATCAGCAAAGGCGAGCTGTTTGAGAAGCTAAAGAACCGAGCGGATCTACCTGTCCCTCGTTCTTTAGACCCTGCAGGTAAAGAGGGCCGCACGCAATCTGGGAAATACTGTAAATTTCACAAAGACTGCGGCCACCTAACAGACCACTGCTGGGAATTCTCGTCTTTCGTAGAGCAGTTGATCTCAAAGGGAGAACTTGGCAACTTCATCAAGAAATCCCGAGGACGGGACAACTGCAAATCTGACCCAAAGGCGAAGCATCCACGGTCTCCTTCGCCAGATAGCGACAACAGCGAGAACCGCCAGCAAAAGACCATCAATATGATATTTGGTGGTGGATCCGTTGGCCAGAATAGGGGATATGCCCGAAAGGTGCTGATGTCACAATCAACACCTCGAGACAACGGAAAGCGGGTTCGCGAGGAGAAGTCAATATACTTCTTCGAAGAGGACCTGGACGATGTCTTGCAACCTCACAAGGACCCACTCGTGATCCAAACAGACATCGGTCCTAATTCCCGAGTCGAGAGGATGATTGTCGACAGCGGCAGCTCTGCGTATATCCTCTACATGGATACTTTTACCAAGATGGGCCTTAAAAGGGAGGAACTATCTCCTTGTAACGAAGCCATCTACGGTTTCACTAACATCGCCGCCCCAGTGGCCGGTGTTATTGATCTAAAGGTATCCATCGGTTCCAAGCGAGGAAGGGCTAGCCGAACATGCCGTTTCATAGTAGTGGAGGTAGAATCCACTTTCCATGGCATATTCGGACGCCCCTTCATCCACGGAATCCAAGAAGTCCCATCTTCTTATCACCAATGCATTCGATACCCAGTAAACGGGTTCGTTGCAACTGTCAAAGGATCACAAAAAGATTCTAGACAAGGGTATAAGAAGGCAACCCAGCTGACAAAACTTGACAACATGCTCGTCCACGCCCCGCCTAACATCGAGGAGAGGGAAAAATTACAACATGTGGACAAGACTGAGGTATACCAGCTGGAGGGGGGACAAGTGGCACTAGGGAAGGGGTTACCCCCTGCCTTAAAAGCCAAGCTTGTGACTATCCTGGAGGAGTACCAGGACAGGTTCGTTTGGGAGGATAAGGCACCGACACAGATTGCGCATCAGATCGTGACGCACAAACTGAACGTCGACTCATCCATTCCAGCTCGACGCCAGAAGCGTCGAGTACTCACTTCTGACAAGCGGGAGGCAGCCAATGAGTGAATATCGAAACTCCTGAATGCAGGGCACATTCGGGAGGTTCGATACCCGACTTGGTTGGCCAACCCCGTCCTGGTCAAGAAGCCCAATGGCAAATGGCGCATGTGTATTGATTTCACTGATCTCAATAAAGCATGCCCCAAGGACAGTTACCCGTTGCCATCTATCGACGAACTAGTCGATGGAGCATCCGGTAACGAGCTCCTCTCTATGATGGATGCCTACTCAGGATACAACCAAATCCTGATGCATGAGCCTGATGAGGAAAAAACATCCTTCATCACGGACTCAGGGACATTCTGTTATAAAGTAATGCCATTCGGCTTAAGGAATGCTGGAGCTATATTCCAACGCTTGATGGACAAGGTTTTCGCAAACCAGATTGGGCGCAACGTTTCCTCTTACGTCGATGACATCCTAGTCAAGTCGTCAAGCATGGAAAAGCACCCTGACAATCTGAGAGAAACACTTGATACATTGAAGCAATATGGAATGAAGCTCAACCCAGCCAAATGCACATTTGAAATTAAGGAAGGCAAGTTCCTTGGTTTCTATGTAGGTCAGCACGGGATCAAACCTAATCCCGACAAAATCCAAGCTATCCTTGATATGGAAGCCCCCCGCACAATCAGAGAAGTACAAAGGCTGAACGGTCGAATCAATGCACTCAGTCATTTTATATCACAAACGGCTGACAAGTGTAAACCGTTTTCCAATTACTGAAAACTGCGGCCAAGGGTAGTATCACTTGGACACCAGAGTGCGAGGAGGCATTTGCGAAGTTAAAAGCGCACATGTCCTCACTCCCTATGCTGACATCACCCAAAGAGGGAGAGGACCTGTACTTATACATAACGGCCTCAGAAGAGGTCGTGTGTGCAGTCCTCATTGCGCAGAGGGACAAGGATCAGATCTCTATATACTACCAGCCGAGGCGACTACAAGATGCTGAACTACGATATTCTTCCATCGAGAAGATCGTATTTGCAGTAAACCATGCTTGTCGTCGTTTTCGAGATTACTTCTTAGCACACACGATTGTGTACTAACATCGTGTCCTTTGCGTCGTCTACTTCACAAACCCGACATCTCGGGGATGTTGACTAAATGGGCAATCCAACTCAGTGAATTCGACTTGGACTTCCGACCAGCCACTGCCATCAAGGGTCAAGCTGTGGCGGATTTCATTATCGAACTCACACAGCCCAGTTTGACCCAACCTTGGATTGTAGAAGTAGACGGCTCGAGTTGCAGCACAGGCTCGGGTATCGGAGTGAAAATCCATAGCCTGGATGGAAAAAACTACGAACACTCGGTACGACTTCACTTCCCGGCTTCTAACAACGTCGCGGAATATGAAGCGGCCATACACGGCCTGAAGCTGTTAAGAACTCTCGGCGCTGAGAATGTCACGCTCCGCACTGACTCCCAGCTCGTGGCTCGGCAAACCACTGGAGAATTTGCTTGTAAGGAACCACAAATAACAAAGTATGTGGAAGCGATGGTAGCTCTCACCAAACAATTCGCCGAGTTCAAGATCGAGCAAATCCCTCGAATTCAAAATTTACCCGCTGACGCTTTGGCATGTTTAGCGTCAGCTTGGGAGGGAGGGCAGCGCGAGATTTTAGTGGACTCTATACTCCAGACCACATGCCAGGTATTGGCTGTCACTTCCAACCCTCAAGAGGACTGGAGGCAACCAATACTGGCATTCATTCAGAATGGAGAACTTCCTAGTAATAAAGGGGAGGCCAAAAAGTTAAAACACAAAGCAGCAAAATACTGTGATGTCGGAGGGGTACTTTACAAAAAGTCCTTCGATAGTCCTTTGCTACGCTGTTTGGCCAAACCCGATACAGATAGGGTTCTTTAGGAAGTACACGAAGGCTCGTGCGGACTCCATGAAGGAGGAAGAGCATTAGCCTTCAAAATCATAAGGCTCGGGTACTACTGGCCCACTTTAAGGTTGGAAGCTCGCACTTACGACCGCAAGTGCCGAGCATGTCAGCTGCACAACCCTATGCAGCAGAAACCATCCGCGGATATGACTCCGATCCTGAGTTCAATCCCGTTCGCAAGGTGGGGATTGGATATTGTAGGACCATTCCCCCTCTCAACATCCCAGGCTCGATTCATCTTTGTAACAGTAGATTACTTTACAAAGTGGCTCGAGGCTCAGGCTGTGGCGAAAATCACTCAGGATACGGCGGTCAAGTTTATCTATCGCTCCATAGTCTGTCGATTCGGTGTCCCCCAAGACATTGTCACGGACAATGGCACACAATTCACAGGGGGGAAATTTTCAAGAATGTGCGAGGACCTAAATATAAAACTCCACTTCGCCTCCGTTTACCGACCTCAGGCAAACGGGCAAGTGGAGGTTACCAATAAGGCCATCGTACAGGGATTGAAAAAGAAAATCGAATCAGCCAAAGGGACCTGGGCAGACAAGTTGTGCGAAATCCTATGGGCATATCGCACAACGAGTAAGAACCCCACGGGCAACACCCCTTTCGTCATGACCTATGGAGTGGAAGCAGTCGTACCAATCGAGATGAGTATACCAACGTATCGAATCTCGAAGTACGACCAATAAACAAATGATCAAAACCTAGCCACAGAGCTAGAGTTAAGGGATGAAACCCGTAACGAGGCGGACCTGCGAAATGAATCGTACAAGGCAAGCGTATCAAGGTACCACAATCGCCAAGTATGCAAAAAAGTTTTCTTGCCAGGAACTCTCGTCACGCGGAAGGCTAGCATAACAGAAAGGAATAGGCCAAGAAATAAACTATCTTCCAACTTCGAAGGTCCCTACATCGTTGAGGAGGAGATAAGACCAGGAACTTATCGCCTACGACGACAGGATGGAACGATGGTTCCTAACACCTGGCATGCGGACAACATGCAGCAGTACTAAGCATAGTACTCACAAGCATCAAGTTTATCTTCTTTAATTTTCCTAGTATGTATGTTAATCATAAAATATATTTACGCATTCTAACCCGTATGGATACCCTAAATCTATTGTGTCGCTTTGGCCTCAGTAGAACAAAGATCATTCCGTCGCTACGACCCTAATGATCCTATCCAATCTTGTCGCTTCGGCCTTGATATGGATTAATAAGTCACTCCATCACTAGGATAGGAGTCGGGCTACATCGTCAAGGGTTCAAATCCAGGGTTAAAATAAATAGGTCCAATTCAGACACGCAAACCTAGAATTACGACCACGACTCTTATTCGCACGAGCGAATCAAGAATTAGTGGATATCAAACCACTTTCATCTATCGAGTTAAAGTACGATTCGTACGACCAAACTTACGTCCTAAGTGGCTAAGTAAAGTGGTGAGACATGCCTGATTACACCAGCTACTACCCAGCAACGCCTCTCAACAAGGACTAGGGCTCCGTCGCTATGGCAGGACCCCCGGAGAGCTCCCACAGTGCGGAACACGTTCATCGTCCAGATCGCCGAGTTAGCCCGTAAATCGCCCGATTGGACTACCAAGTCGCCGACATACAGGATAACTCGCCGAGTTAAGGCAATATCGGCAGTATGGTAGACTGCACATCTTGGCCCTAGAAACTCGCCGAGTTAAGCCCTAACTAGGCGACTTCCATACCTGAATCGGTGACTTACGACCGTTACTCGGCGGCAGCCAACGTCATAAATGTTACCATATATGACCATAGGCGCGATCTCCGCCGTTGAGTGCGCCCTCCGAGACCCTATAAAAAGGGTCCCAAGGGGACACTCAAAGGCACGATTCAAGTTCCACTCTCACACCAGAGCACCACTACGAAACTCGCCGACTCTCACTAGAATCGCCTAGTTTCCCCTTGCAGGTATTTGACGTAGAGCGTGCGTCGTGGACTCCAAAGCCTCTGGCATCAACCTCGCACCACCGCGAGCCCTGGTAGCAGATTCAGTACTTCATCATAAAGTTAAAGGAATCTAACTTACGTCCAAAGCAACTAAGTTACGATTTATGAATCTAGTTTAGTCGAGTTTTTCTAAACTTACGTCTTAAGTGGCTAAGTAGAGTTAAACTACGATTCGTACGACCAAACTTACGTCCTAAGTGGCTAAGTAGAGTTAAAAGAATCTAACTTACGTCCAGAGCGACTAAGTTACGATTTGTGAATCTAGTT
>LFYR01001680.1:222547-232798 GCA_001185155.1 Zostera marina | reverse complement strand
AAGTGGCTAAGTAGAGTTAAAAGAATCTAACTTACGTCTAGAACGACTAAGTTACGATTTGTGAATCTAGTTAAGTTCAACTACGATTCGTACAACCAAACTTACGTCCTAAGTGGCTAAGTAGAGTTAAAAGAATCTAACTTACGTTTAGAGCGACTAAGTTACGATTTGTGAACTACGATTCGTATGACCAAACTTACGTCCTAAGGGGCTAAGTAGAGTTAAAAGAATCTAACTTACGTCCAGAGCGACTAAGTTACGATTTGTGAATCTAGTTTAAGTTCAACTATGATTCGTACGACCAAACCTATGTCCTAAGTATCTAACTTACGTCCAGAGCGACTAAGTTACGATTTATGAATCTAGTTTAAGTCTAAACACATTAGCAAAGAAAGTAATTTCATTAACACAAAAAATAAATTACAAAATCCACTACAAAAAATAGAAGAAAATCTATTACAATAATAGTTCAGTCTTCTTTCCTCGCTTCGCGAACATCGCTTTTGATCTTATCTAAGGCTTCCTTGTGCGCCAGCTGCACTTCAGGATGTTCTTCTAGCCACGCCATAATGTCTGAAATGTAGTTGGCGGGCAGACTCGTAAACACGTGAGGACCAAAAAAGTTCAAGTCCTGGAGTTGATCAGATTGTCCATCAACTTTGAACTCCAAATCCTTGACTTTTTCAGAAGAAGCGTCCAGAGCTTCCTTCATCTTTTTCGACTTCTCCGTGGACCGAGAGAAGCGATCTTCCAAATCTTTCAAGGCAGAAGTGGATTCAGAAAGTTCTACTTGTGATTTCTGAATTTGTGATTCAGAAATCATCGCATTTCCCACTTCCGCACTCAGCTGCGTCTTCAGCCCATCAATCTCCTTCAGGGCAGCAGCGAGACGCGACTCAGATTCTCTCAAGGAGTCACAGCTTTGGCGAAGATTAGCAATTTCGAGTCGGTGCACAGCACACTCTTTGTTCTTCGCCGCTATCGCTTTCTCGTGCTCAGCAGCTCGCTCCTCCAACTTCTTATTCCGTTGGAGGGTCTTTCTCAACGACCACACTTCTTTGCAGACAGCTTGATACTTATCATCAAGCTTGTTGTACTCCTGTTGAGAACGGAGTGTGTCGTTAGCAGATTGCATCCCAATAGTTGCATTCGATAGATACGCGACCTACAAAACAAAACAATCAATTAGAAAAATAAAATGAAACATATATAAAAAGAAATTGCGAATCACTTACAGCAGATATAGCTTTAATAAGCTCTTCGCGTATCCAATCCCCAGGCTTGGTCAGAAGCAACTGGGCAGCCTTCGCTCGCACCCCTTCATCGGCGAACAAGCCCGGATAATCAAAAGTGGTGCGGAAGGGGGCGAATTCAGGAACAGACCTCAAGCTCGACCCAGTCTCGAAGGTCCTGCGGGGGCCAGTCTCTTGGGCCTTCCTTTCTCTAATCAGCTTAGCGCCGCGAAGTCGCACGGCCAAATGTGGAAGGACCGCCTCGCGGTAAAGATGTGCACCCTTCTTCTTCTTGATCGGATTTCCAGAAGGGTCCTCTGACCGCAGGTAGTGTGCCACGTCAGAAAAAGTAAAATCCTCTCGCTGGCACAAAGCGAAAGGAACTCCTTGCCCACAATCGAAAGAAGCGAGAGCAGAAGAGATCTTCTTCACCCGCTTCAGTTCAGCCTTACTCAGGGCGCAAGGAACATCCAGGTGTACGCGGCGAGCGTTGGCCCATCTCTCGCGGCT
Organism: Zostera marina; assembly: GCA_001185155.1. Lineage (NCBI taxonomy): Eukaryota > Viridiplantae > Streptophyta > Magnoliopsida > Alismatales > Zosteraceae > Zostera > Zostera marina. The sequence continues at coordinate 231,056 of LFYR01001680.1, read as the reverse complement.
CCCGCGTACAAATGTAGAATCAACAAAAAAGAACTCGCTCTTCCGCTGAGGCCCATAGTTAGTGGGGAGTTCTATTATCAGCTCTCGTCCGCTGAACCGCTTTGCCTACCCCAACCGACCAGATTCGGAAGCGGGCGCCTTGACAAATTTGAAGAACCAGAAAAACAAGGCGGCGGTTGTAGGGATGTTCAGGCTCCAACAGATGTTGAAGAATCCTCTCAAATAGACAAAAAACGTTGCCTGCATCTGCGACAGCGAAACCCCCTCTTGAAGCAGCACTTCGCTCATCAGCGCTGGAATGGGCAGCATCGAGAAGTGTCTGAAGTAGAGGCGGGGGATGTCTTGGAACCCGGCTGGAGGCAGATTCGCGGGCTGATATCGCGATTCCCAAAATCGCAGATGCCCAGATATGCGAATCCCGCGCAGAATTTCGCGGGCTTCAAGCGCAGAGGTTATTGAAAAGGGATGCACGGTCTCGTTCTGAGGCACGAGAGGTGCATTGACAGAAACCTCTTCAAAGGACCCCTCGTCCGTGTCACTGAGGGGCAGCAGTCTAATCTCACCACCCGGCAAGGTCTCACAGTGTGCATAGCCGGTGTGGTTCTCCACTCCCTCGTAGTATGGGAGGTTCACATGGTCTCCGTCCTTGTCCATTTCCATAGGAGGAGGAGGAGTCTGCGATCCGTCAGAAGGATCAGTGCGGCATCGGCTCTGGCCACGGTCAACTGGCAATTCCTGAGTATAGTCAAAGGGCTCAGGTACCCGTACATCCTCCGCAGAGGGGAAGTGCGTCTTTCCTCTACCACCCATCCCATAAGTGTGAGGAATGGGGGCATTACCCTCGAGTTTAGGGTGCTTCCTCTTTCTTTTCTTCGGCCTCTCAGATTCGTCTATCGGCCCTTCAGATTCCACCACTTGGATGGGTTCAGGTTCTTCAAAAACATCCCCCGAGTTTGGGGGCAATGTCGGCGATTTAGGTGCTGAACTCGTCGATGTTGGTACTGAACTCGCCGATCCGAGTTGAATTACCTCGGCGAGGTCTCTTGAACATGGGGACACCCCCCTTGCCTTTGTCCGGCGACTTCCCAAGGGGACTCCCCGAGTTAGCTGCAAAAGTCGTGGGGATCTCGCCCGGTCCACCAGAAGGCTCTGCCACGACCAGAGGCAGGGAGTCATCTGTCAAACTCGCCGATTTCTTGTGAGAACTCGGCGAGTTTTCAGGAGTTAGCCCGAGCAACTCGCGGGCAGTAGCCAAAAACTTGACGTTCTGAGGCGCATCGACAGCCGGAATCTCCGACCCACCACGCGAAGGCGAGGGAATCGGAGACTCGACGGTGTCGAGCACCCTCGTCAAGCCTTCATCGATATCATCATTCAATATGCTCGGCGACTAGAGCCTCGGTCTCCAACATTGTCAATCTAGGGAGAGACGGTTCATCTTCCATAAGTCGGCGATTTAGAATTAGACTCGGCGATGTGGAAAAAAGTTCTGGTAATTGTGATGAGAGTCAGCGAGTTAGGAAGAAACTCGGCGACTTAGAAAGGGATTAGGGTTTAAGCAAATCAGGGAAAGTGATGTGCAGATTAAAATAATCAACTAACTATTTATAGACCCTGGACAAATTGCAAAAAAACCCCGGAAAATCTAGAAATTACGCGAAGAAAAATCGCTAATTGATTTCCAAATCCACAAGACTCGGCGGTTTCTCGCAAACTCGCCGAGTTTGGGCAAAAATCACGGGATACGAAGAGGAAACTTCCATACTTGGAAAATTTGCGAATATTTCCCAAGATCCTAAGGATTCTCGAAGAGATCCGCCATCTTATACTAAGACTCGCCGAGTTTATAGGAAAATCGTCGATCTAGGTCAGCAAACCTCCAGGTTTCTCAAAAAACAACCCCAATGCTAAGTCGGCGAGTTAACACCTTAAGTCGTCAACTTAGGATATCATATAGTATCTTAGGGGGAAAATCACAAGCCCCCTACCACAACTTTAGGGGGGAGTATCACAAGCTCTCCCGACTTTTCTGTCGCTCCGGCCGGAAATAGTCAAACTTCAGGGGTGAGTATCACAAGCACCCCCGACATTTCTATCGCTTCGGCTAGAGATCGTCAAACTTCAGGGGGGAGTATCACAAGCTCCCACGACATTTCTATCGCTTCGGCTAGAGATCGTCAAATTTCAGGGGGGAGTATCACAAGCTCTCTCGACATTTCTATCGCTTCGGCTAGAGATCGTCAAACTTCAGGGGGGAGTATCACAAGCTCTCCCGACATTTCTATCGCTTAGGCTAGAGATCGTCAAACTTCAGGGGGGAGTATCACAAGCTCTCCCGACATTTCTATCGCTTCGGCTAGATATCGTCAAACTTCAGGAGGGAGTATCACAAGCTCTCCCGACTTTTCTGTCGCTCCGGCCGGAAATTGTCAAACTTCGAGGGGGAGTATCACAAGCTCTCCCGACACTTCTGTCGCTGTGGTCAGAAGTTGTTAAACATGAGCACGGTGAGTCTGTCGCTTTGGCCAGATTCACCGAGGATTGGTTAAAGTAAAGAGAAGAATATCGCTAGAGGTAAAATCGGTCAATAGTCATATGCGTTTTTAGACTGATCTAGTTATTTTGCAGGATGTTTTCTTTTTTGCAGATATTATTCTGTCGCTTTGGCCAGAATATTTTCTTTTATGCAGGTATTATTCTAGAGATCGGAATATTTTCTTTGATACACTAGAGATCGTTCTGCCGCTTTGGCCTTAACGATCTCAACCCATCTTGTCGCTAAAAAGCCTTGAAGGGGGCCGTCGTTGCGGACTTTAAGTCGCTCTTGATCAGAGTGGACTATAAACATTAGTTCTATCGCTTCGGCTAGAACTCGGTTCTATCGCTCTGGCAAGAACCCGATTCTGTCGCTCCGGCCTGAATCAGATTCCGTCGCTTTGGCCGGAATTTATCTTGTCGCTTTGGCCTCGATAAAACAGTGCAGTCACCCTTGATCAGGGAAGGACTATAAACAGAGTTACCGTGGCCTGGAACTCGATCCATTCTTGACGCTTTGGCCTATGGATTCTGAATCATTACGTCACTGTGGGCGGATGATTCGATCTCATCTTGTCGCTTTGGCCTTGGTGCTGGATCACACACATTGAACCTTGGTTGGGGGGGGGTACTGGTGATACACGCATGTTTCTTGTGCTCTCTTCAGGGGGGGAGTACTGGTGAGACATGCCTGATTACGGCAGTCACTCCCAACAACGCCTTTCAACAAGGACTAGGGCTCCGTCGCTATGGCAGGACCCCCGGAGAGCTCCCACGGTGTGGAACACGTTCATCGTCCAGATCGCCGAGTTAGCCCGTAAGTCGCCCGATTGGACTACCAAGTCACCGAGTTAAAGGATAAGTCACCGAGTTAGGGCTAAGATCGACAGTATGGTAGACTGCACATCTTGCCCCTGGAAACTCGGCGAGTTAGCCCTAAATCGGCGATTTCCATACCTGAATCGGCGACTTACGACCGTTACTCTCCGCCAGCCAACGTCATAAATGTTACCATATATGACCATAGACACGATGTCCGCCTTTGATTGCGCCCTCCGAGATCCTATAAAAAGGGTTTCAAGGGGATACTCAAAGGCACGATTCAAGTTCCTCTCTCACACCAGAGGATCACTACGAAACTCGCCGATTCTCACTAGAATCGCCTAGTTTCTACTTGCAGGTATTTGACGTAGAGCGTGCGTCGTGGACTCCAAAGCCTCTGGCATCACCTCGCACCACTGCGAGCCCTGGTAGCAGATTCAGTGCTTCATCAGTACGATATTCTCCAATTGAGAAAATTGTATACGTTATAATCCATGCTTGTCGTCGCTTTCGAGCCTACTTCTTAGAGCACACGATCGTAGTACTTACATCGTGTCCCCTACGCCGTCTACTTCATAAACCAGACATATCGGAAAGGTTAACTAAATGGGCAATTGAGCTCAGTGAGTTCGACTTGGATTTCCGACCAGCCACTGCCATCAAGGGGCAAGTTGTGGCAGATTTCATGGTCGAACTCACACCATCAAACCTAGCCCAACCATGGACTGTGGAAGTAGACGGGTCGAGTTGCAGCACAGGCTCAGGTATCGGAGTGAAAATCCATAGTCCAGATGGAAAAAATTACGAACACTCGATACGGCTCCACTTCCCGGCATCTAACAATGTCGCGGAATACGAGGCAGCCATTCGTGGCCTAAAACTGTTGCGAACTCTCGGCGCTGAGAAAATCACGCTTCGCACTGACTCCCAGCTCGTGGCTCGACAGACCACCGGTGAGTTCGCCTGCAAGGAACCACAGATCACAAAATATGTGGAAACTATGGTAGAACTTGGTGAGACATGCCTGATCACGTCAGTCACTCCCAGCAACGCCCTTCGACAAGGACTAGGGTTCCGTCGCTTTATGCCAGACCCCCGGAGAGTTCCACAAATGCGGAGGAAGTGTCTACGTCAAGTACTCAAGGAAACACCTGGGAATCGCCGATTGGGACTACCAGTCGCCGATTCCAGGGGTGAATCGCCGACTCTAGGCCTCGTGGTCAGTTCTGGTAGACTGCCAACTTGGCTCATGGGGAGTCCGCGACTCCCATACCTGAGTCTCCGATTCCCAGCCGTTACTTGGGTGGGCCCACGTCATTAAGGCACTCCTTAATAGGATACCTTAATGGGGTGGGTCCCACGCTAATGAATGGGGAAAATTCCCCCAGGACCCTATAAAAGGGGTCCTTGGGGGACCTCTACCCTCAAGTCATTCCCACTTGACCACACCACACCAGAGCAATCCAAGGAGTCCGAATCGCCTACTCCCAAGGGAGTCGCCGATTCCCCTCCACTTCTGCAGGTATATTGACGTAGAGCGCTCATCGTGGACTCCAAAGCCTCCGGCCCTCCTCGCAACCCCGCGAGCCTACTGGTAGCAGATTCCGTGCTTCATCAGAACTCACCAAATAATTCGTTGAGTTTAAAATCGAGCAAATTCCTCGAACTCAGAACACACCCGCCGATGCCCTAGCGAGGCTAGCATCAGCCTGGGAGAGAGGCCAGCGTGAAATCCTGGTAGACTCCGTACTCCAGCCCTCGTGCCAGGTATTTAATGTCACATCCGACCCCTTAGAGGATTGGAGACAACCAATACTGGCATTCATTCAAAGTGATGTACTTCCCGACAATAGGGGTGAGGCCAAAAAGTTGCAACACAAGGCAGCCAAGTATTGCGAAGTCGGAGGGGTACTTTACAAAAAGTCCTTCAACATTCTGTTGCCACGTTGTTTGGCCAAACCCGATACGGATAAGGTTATCCATGAAGTACACGAAGGCTCGTGCGGACTCCATGAGGGAGGAAGAGCACTATCCTTCAAAATCATACGGCTGGGATACTATTGGCCCACACTACGGTTAGAAGCTCTCACTTATGTCCACAAGTGCCGAGCATGCCATTTGCATAGTCCAATGCAACAAAAACCATCCGCGGACATGACTCCGATCTTGAGCTCGATCCCATTTACAAGGTGGGGACTGGACATTGTAGGACCATTCCCACCCTCGACATCCCAAACTCGATTCACTACCAGTGATTCTGTCGGTCCACCTCCGGAACACCCAGATCTGATTTTGGGATTCTACGACCACACATCACGTGAAAAAAGTTTTCTCTACGAGTACAATAAGGCAGAGTTTCCCAACAGTGCAAGGACTCTTTTCTGGATTAGGTCTAAACAGGCATCCCGAAAACGACCTCCGGCGGCACGATTTTCTGCTGAAAAATGGCAAAAAATTTGCGATATTTTTTGCTAATTCCAAACTTTGGGGACTAGTAGTACTGCTCAAGGGGGTCACAAAACTACAAAGAAATATTATACGAAATTTTTTCTGTTTTGTGACATCCGGGGGGGCAGGTATCTACCCATAGCTTCCGACATTTCGGAAGAACTTCCAATCGTAGTCTGTTGCTTCGACCCGATAGAAGCAACCATCCCATTTATGGCTCATTTTACTAAGGATCATATAAAGAAAGCTCTTGCCATTTCTACTGAGGTAGGAGCTTCTGGTAGGAGGGTTGGTTCCCGTACTATACCAACCTCCAATATACCACTTTCGACACATGAGGTGCCCTCATCACTACCATCAAATGGGGGAGTGAACCTAACTCCTGCGCTACAAGAGAGGTTGATTAACTTTATGGATTCTATGGAAAAAAGAGTTAGCAACCTCGAGAAAGCAAGGGGAAAGAAGGCCATCACCCGCGAAAGAGCGGGTGAATCTGGGTCTTACTATCTTTCGTCTACGGAGAAAAAGAGGAAATCTCCAGCACCTCCTAAGGAAAAAGCTGGACCTAGCAAGAGTCGCACTCACAGGACTCTTACAACAAAGTTCGTGGAAGATATTCGTCGGAAACTGGCCGACAATCCGGTCGCTAGCAGTCCGATCGAGTTCTTGAGAATCAAAAGCACTCCTTTTCACAAGGACCTTTTGAATGAATCTTTTCCACCAACCTGGCGGGTACCCAAGATAGAAGCGTATGATGGTTCGAGTGATCCAAAAGATCACATCAACCTCTACCTTAGTGTCTTGGAACCGCAGACCACCGATAGCGGAATGTTGTGTCGGGCATTCCCCGGCACTCTCAAAGGCAACGCTTATCGGTGGTTCTCTGGTCTGCCAGCTGGCTCAGTCTCCAGCTTCACGGACCTCTCTTCGAAGTTCATCGCCCAACATGTGGGGATGATCAGAATAAAACACAGTGCCAACGCACTGCTCACATTACGACAGAACAAACTGTCTCTGAGGGATTACACGATTAAGTTCACTTCGATGATGACAGAAGTGAACGACCTAATCCCGAGTCTGGCCATAGCGGGTACATGAATGGGCTAGTACCCTACTCCCCTTTGGCCCAGAACCTTACGCTCCATAAAGTGGAGACCCTCCCCGACCTCTTCCAACGAGCTCAATCGTTCATTGAGATAGAAGAGGAGAACAATAATAAGCTGGACGGAGTCGAGCCGCCCATCCGGAAAAAACCTCGCTATGAAGATACATACGAGGATACAAGTTCCCAGTCTGAAATCTCGACTAGTCCTCCTCGGTACAGAGAGGAGCTTCTCATCAACAGTTATGACCACCAAAGTCATCACTCACACTCTCAGTCTGGTAACAGTTATGGCCACGAAAGCCATAGCTCACACTCTCGGCCCAGTAACAGTTATGACCATAGCCCACGCTCTCAATCCTATGATAGTGATGGCAACCAGAGCAACAGTTCACATTCGCAATCAAATGCATCACATTAGTAGTGAGGAACTATCACCTGTTAAGAGATAGGATTGGCCAGAGTAACCATGCAGGCTATGCTTCTGTCAGTGGCAACCAGCGACCAAAATATGTCGATTGTTTTATTTGTCGCTCATGCTATTCTCATGTATTCTCAATAGCGATATTATTCTAAATAAATCTCTCTTTAATCCATAGAGATATATGCAGTATCGTATTTAGAATAATCATCCATCGCTTCAGACGGATCAATCATCCATCGCTCCGGCTAGATGACATCCGTTTCTTCAATCTCATGTATCATCCATCGCTTTGGCTGGATGATACACGTTGCTCAGACCTTGCTTACGACACGCGAGTCTAAGCGATGGTTACAAAATCCAATTTACGTCCAAAGTGGCTAAATTGCGATTATAAGTCTAGTTTACGATTTATGAGTCCAAAGTGCGACTTAAGAATCTAAATCGGATTCTCATTTACGAATCTAGCCCCGAGATTCTAAATTTTCGACTACAATCAACGATACCCTCGTTTTCAATCTATTTTGTCGCTATCGCTTTGGCCTTGATGCGGGTCCAAAAGTTACTCTGTCGCCTCGGCCAGAGCTCAACTACACATTAGGGAATGAAATCTAGAATCTTAGGTTCTCAAAAAAGTTCTAAGTCCTATTCCCGACAATTTTTGTATCTCCAACTTATTACGTCAACTAACTTTGCGAGTCTTAAGTTAGTTGTGAAGTTTAATTTATTTCACGAATTTAGCCGTAGACTGAGCTACGATTCTTACGACCAAGTCTACGCCCAGAGTGGCTAGCAATAGGGTTAGCAGAGTCTAATTTACGTCCAGAGTGGCTAAATTACGACTTGTGAATCTAGTTTCGGGCCTTAGTTACAATTTGAAGGGTAATTTATATGAAAGATTAGCAAAGGAAAAACAATAGATAATTCACCGACAGTCACATACTTCGAAAAACACTCGTCCCAAAAAATTGTGTATGACCAAAGCACAATCTTCGGGGGGAGTATCACAAGCTCTCCCGGCATTTCTGTCGCTTCGGCCAGAAGTCGTCAAAATTCGAGGGGGAGTATCACAAGCTCTCCCGACACTTCTGTCGCTTCGGCCAGAAGTCGTCAAATGTCAGGGGGGAGTATCACAAGCTCTCCCAGCACTTCTGTCGCTTCGGCCAGAAGTCGTCAACAAA
>LFYR01001680.1:122553-209700 GCA_001185155.1 Zostera marina | reverse complement strand
CATGTCGTCGTGACATATGGATTTTTGAAATATTTTGCAATCTTTCTATTTTGATTATCAGTGGACTACCTTTTGTCTTTTCTTTGCCAATCTTCCATATAAACCACCTTTAAATTGTAACCTAGGCTCGAAACTAGATTCACAAGCCGTAACTTAGCCGCTCTGGACGTAAGTTAGACTCTGCTAACCCTCGCTTAGCCACTTTGGACGTAAGCTTGGTCGTACGAATCGTAGTTCAGTCGTCAGTTAAATTAACGGATAATTTATATCTCCAAATTGACGCAGAGTTGCAAAGAATAGTACCGATAAACCAAAAATTAAGATGCACGATATTATTTGGAATCGTAGGGTTGGATCCGCAATTTAGGACTAAAATTCTAGATTTGAACCCCGGTTGGTTTAGCCAAGCTCCAGCCATAGCGATAGAGTGACTCTCGATCCTCATCAAGGCCATGGCGACAAGATGGGATATGATCATTAAGGCCACAGCGACAAAATTAACACCAGGGTACCATTAATTGTAGTCGCAAATATTTAGAATCTCATGGTTTGATTCGTAAATTGGAGTAGTAATTTAGATTCTTAAGTCGCACCTTGGACTTGTAAATCGTAAACTTGACTTGAAATCGTAATTTAGACTCTTTGTCGTATATTAGATTTTGTAATCATCACTTAGACTCGTGGGTCGTAAGCTAGATCTGAGTAATGGGTGTCATCCGGCCAAAGCGACGGATTGATCCCTATGAAATTATCCCTTGTAGGTTTGATGTATTAATCCTAGAACCGTAGCGTAGGCTCGAAACTGGACTCGCAAATCATAATTTAGACTCTTTGTCGTAAATTAGATTTTGAAAGAGAACTTAGATTCATAAATATTTGGAATCTTAGGGTTTGATTCGCAAATATTCGCGAGAGTCGTAATTTAGATTCTTAAGTCGCATTTTGACTCGTAAATCGTAAACTAGACTTGCAATCGTAATTTAGACTCTTTGTCGTAAATTAGATTTTGAAAGAGAACTTAGATTCGTAAATATTTGGAGTCTTAGGGTTTGATTCGTAAATATTCGTGAGGGTCGTAATTTAGATTCTGAAGTCGCATCTTGACTCGTAAATCGTAAACTAGACTTGTAATCGTAATTTAGACTCTTTGTCGTAAATTAGATTTCGTAACTATCACCTTGACTCGTGGGTCGAACATATGATAGATTAGGTCGAAGCGACGGATGTCACCCAGCCGAAGCGATAGGTGATTGATCCGTCTGAAGTGATGAATGATTATTCTAAATGTTGCATACATATCGCAGAATAAAATCGTTGTTAGATTGCGACAACTAATAGAACAATAGAAACGACAACCAAAAGAGTAGATGAGTTCTTTTGTTGTTTGGTATCGTAATCCGCACGAGTCGTGGAACTCGAAGGTACACCCGAGTGATGTACTGCGGACCTGTGGTGAGAACCGAGATGCTTGTGTCTCTTTGTTTCACCGTGGTTGTCTCCCATAGGAGAATGATGCGAGTTGGATTTGGGTTGCCCTGAAATTGCAGGACTCTTTCCCTTGGGCTCTCGAAGGTCCTTGGATATCCTTGATTCGGACCGATGATGCGTACTTAAGTTTGTCTTCCTCAAATGTGGGTTAGACTTGCTTGTCGTACATCGTATGGTGGTCCGGCTCCTTGAAGCCTCTAGGTTGGTTATCCTTTTGTCCAACTTCAACATGAGAGCATGCATGTACGCAAGCCTCTCCTGTGTTGTCGGAGTTGGGTTCACACCCCCATTTAGTGTGAGTGGTGAGGACACCTCATGTGTAGGTGATGGTGCATTAGAGGTTGGTACAGTACGAGGACCAACCCCTCTGCCAGAAGCTCCTACCTCAGTAGCAGTGGCGAGAGCTTTCTTTTTATGATCATTAGTAAAGGGAGCCATAAATGGGATGGTTGCTTTTATCGGGTCGAAGCAACAGACTACGAGCGGAAGTTCTTCCGAAGTGTCGGAAGCTATGGGTTGGTACCTGCCCCCCCGGGTGTCACAAAACAGAGAAAATTTCGTATAATATTTCTTTGCAGTTTTGTGACCCCCTTGAGCAGTGATACTAGTCCCCAAAGTTTGAAATCTGCAAAAAATATCGAAATTTTTTTGCAGTTTTTTGGCAGAAAATTGTGCCGCCAGAGGTGGTTTTTGGGATGCCTCTTTAGACCTATCCCAGAAAAGATTCCTGGCACTCTTTGAAAATTCTGCTCTTTGGTACTCGTAGAGAAAACTTTTTTCACATGATATGTGGTCTCAGAATCCCAAAATCAGATCTGGGTATTTCGGAGGTGGACCGACGAAATCACTGGAGATGAAAAAAGGCGAAAATCCCCATCACTGGGGCAAAACTTTTTTTTTTTTTTTTACCGAAACGACGAGGTAAATCCAACCGTGGCGATGGATTTTCGTTTCGGTAAAAGAGCTGGTCTATGAGTGGTCTTATTCAGCCAAAGCAATGAATGAAGACAATGATCGAATGGACGAGTTTGCCCCAAGATAGGCGAGTTTGCCCCTTGATAGGCGAGTTTGCCCCTTGATAGGCGAGTTTGCCCAAGATAGGCGAGTTTGCCCAAGATAGGCGATTTTTGCTTGGGAAAAATCGAACCTATGCGAAGACGTAAGTTCCAGAGCAAAGGATGACTTGACCGAGCTTGTTCAAAAAACAAAGAAATAAGTCGGCGAGTTAGGGGAAAACTCGACGACTTTAGATTTCGAGGTGTTTTTCGAATAAAGTCGTGGACAGCACTCTTAGCTAGCAGACGATATTCTGGATCGGACGATTCTCAAGGATAAGTCGGCGATTTAAGGCTAAATCGGACCATAACCGAGAATCGGACGATCTAAGTCGGCGATTTTTTGACAAACTCGGCGAACTCTCTAGGAGAGCTCGAGCCGGATTTTTTAAAAAATCGCGATTACGACGGGATACCGGTGGTTCGGTAGTCCCACAGACGGCGCCAGCTGATGAAGCACTGAATCTGCTACCAGGGCTCGCGGTGGTGCGAGGTTGATGCCGGAGGCTTTGGAGTCCACGACGCACGCTCTACGTCAAAATACTTGCAAGTGAAACTAGGCGATTCTAATGAGACTCGCCGAGTTTCGTAGTAGTGTGCTCTGGTGTGAGAGTGGAACTTGAATCGTGCCTTTGAGTGTCCCCTTGGGACCCTTTTTATAGGGTCTCGGAGGGCGCACTCAACGGCGGAGATCGCGCCTATGGTCATATATGGTAACATTTATGACGTTGGCTGCCGCCGAGTAACGGTCGTAAGTCGCCGATTCAGGTATGAAAGTCGCCTAGTTAAGGGCTAACTCTGCGAGTTTCTAGGGCCAAGATGTGCAGTCTACCATACTGCCGATCTTGCCTTAACTCGGCGAGTTATCCTGTATGTCGGCGACTTGGTAGTCCAATCGGGCGACTTTACGGGCTAACTCGGCGATTTGGACGATGAACGTGTTCCGCACCGTGGGAGCTCTCCGGGGGTTCTGCCATAGCGACGGAGCCCTATTCCTTGTTGAGAGGCGTTGATGGGTAGTGACTGGTGTAATCAGGCATGTCTCACCAACAGTCATCCTCTCGACTCGGGAATCAGGACCGATGTCTGTTTGGATCACGAGTGGGTCCTCGTGAGGTTGCAGGACATCGTCCAGGTCCTCTTCGAAGAAGTATATTGACTTATCCTCGCGGACCAGTTTTCCGTTGTCTCGAGGTGTTGATTGTGACATCAGCACCTTTCGGGCATATCCTCTATTCTGGCCAACGGATCCACCACCAAATATCATGTTGATGGTCTTCCGCTGGCGGTTCTCGCTGTTGTCGCTATCTGGCGAAGGAGATCGTGGACACTTCCCCTTTGGGTCAGATTTGCAGTTTTCCCGTCCTCGGGATTTCTTGACGAAGTTGCCAAGTTCCCCCTTTGAGATCAACTACTCGACAAAAGACGATAATTCCCTGCAGTGTTCTGTTAGGTGGCCGCAGTCTTTGTGAAATTTGCAGTATTTCCCAGATTGCGTGCGGCCCTCTTGCCTGCAGGGTCTAAAGAACGAGGGGCAGGTAGGTCCGCTCGGTTCTTTAGCTTCTCAAACAGCTTGCCTTTGCTGATTGTAAGCGGGGTGTTCCTTTTTCATAGCGGAGCTGCACCCTTTGGCGGTTGGCTGGTTGAGGTTTGGTATACCTTGTTGGTGAGACATGCCTGATTACGGCAGTCACTCCCAGCAACGCCTTTCAACAAAGACTAGGGTTTCATCGCTTTGGCCGGACCCCCGGAGAGCTCCCACGGTACGGAACACGTTCATCGTCCAGATCGCCGAGTTAGCCCGTAAGTCGCCCGATTGGACTACCAAGTCGCCGAGTTAAGGCCAAGATCGGCAGTATGGTAGACTGCACATCTTGCCCCTAGAAACTCGGCGAGTTAGCCCTAACTACGAGACTTCCATACCTGAATCGTCGACTTACGACCGTTACTCGCCGCCAGCCAACGTCATAAATGTTACCATATATGACCATAGGCGCGATGTCCGCCTTTGATTGCGCCCTCCGAGACCCTATAAAAATTAAGGGTCTCAAGGGGACACTCAAAGGCACGATTGAAGTTCCTCTCTCACACCAGAGCATCACTTTGAAACTTGGCGAGTCTCATTAGAATCGCCCAGTTTCCCCTTGCAGGTATTTGACGTAGAGCGCGCGTCGTGGACTCCAGAGCCTCCGGCATCACCTCGCACCACCGCGAGCCCTGGTAGCAGATTCAATGTTTCATCATTAACCAAATGGGCAATCGAACTCAGTGAATTCGACTTAGACTTCCGACCAGCCACTGCCATCAAGGGGAAAGCTGTGGCGGACTTCATCATCGAACTCACACAGCCCAGTTTGGCCCAACCTTGGGATGTAGAAGTGGACGGCTCGAGTTGCAGCACAGGCTCGGGTATCGGAGCGAAAATCCATATCCCGGATGGAAAAAACTACGAGCACTCGGTACGACTTCACTTCCCGGCTTCTAACAACGTCGCGGAATATGAAGCGGCCATACACGGCCTGAAGCTGTTAATAACTCTCGGCGTTGAGAATGTCACGCTACGCACTGACTCTCAGCTCGTGGCTCAGCAAACCACTGGTGAATTCGCTTGTAAGGAACCATAAATAACCAAGTATGTGGAGGCGATGGTAGCGCTCACCAAGCAGTTCGCCGAGTTCAAGATCGAGCAGATCCCTCGAATCCAAAATTCACCCGCTGACGCTTTGGCACGTTTAGCGTCAGCTTGGGAGGGAGGGCAACGCGAGATTTTAGTGGACTCTATATTCCAGCCCACATGCCAAGTATTGACTGTCACCTCCAACCCTCAAGAGGATTGGAGGCAACCAATACTGGCTTAATACTAGCCACAGAGCTAGAATTAAGGGATGAAACCCATGACGAGGCAGACCTGCGAAACGAATCGTACAAAGCAAGCGTGTCAAGGTACCACAATCGCCAAGTACGCAAAAAAGTTTTCTTGCCAGGAACTCTCGTCACGCGGAAAGCTAGCATAACAGAAAGGAATAGGCCAAGAAATAAACTATCATCCAACTTCGAAGGTCCCTACATCGTTGAGGAGGAGATAAAGCCAGAAACTTATCGCCTACGACGAAAGGATGGAACGATGGTTCCTAACACCTGGCATGCGGACAACATGCAACAGTACTACGCATAGTACTCATAGCATTATGTTTATTTTCTTTAATTTTCCTAGTATGTATGTTAGTTAATCATAGAAATCTATTTCCACATTCTAACACATATGGATACCCTAAATCTATTGTGTCGCTTTGGCCTCAGTAGAACAAAGATCATTCCGTCGCTACAGCCTCAATGATCATATCCAATCTTGTCGCTGGATATCAAACTATTTTCATTCTCGAGTTTAACTACGATTCGTACGACCAAACTTACGTACTAAGTGGCTAAGTAAAGTTTGCAGAATCTAACTTACGTCCAGAGCGACTAAGTTACGATTTGTGAATCTAGTTACAAAACATTAGCAAAGAAAATAGTTTCATTAACAAAAAAATCGATTACAAAAATCCACTACAAAATCTATTACAAGGAGTCCTAGTCTTCTTCTTTTCTCGCATCTCGAACATCGCTCTTTATCTTGTCAAGAGCTTCCTTGTGCTCCAGCTGCACTTCGGGATGTTCTTTTAGCCACGCCATTATGTCAGAAATAAAGTTGGCGGGCAAACTTGGGAACACATGAGGACCAAAAAAGTTCAAGTCCTGGAGTTGGTCAGACTGACCATCAACTTCAAACTCCAAGTCCTTGACCTTTTCAGAAGAAGCGTCTAAAGCTTCCTTCATCTTTTTTGACTCCTCCGTGGATCGAGAGAAGCGGTCATTCAAATCTGTAAAAGCGGAGGTGGACTCAGAAAGTTCAACTTGAAGTTTCTGAATTTGCGATTCAGAAACCATTGCGTTGCCAACCTCCGCACTTAGCTGCGTCTTCAGGCCTTCAATCTCTTTCAGGGCAGCAGTGAGACGCGACTCAGATTCTCTCAAAGAGTCACATTCTTGGCGAAGATTGGAAATTTCGAGTTGGTGTGCAGTACACTCTTTGTTCTTCGCCGCCATCGCTTTCTCATGCTCAGCATCTTTCTCCTCCAACTTCTTGTTCCTTTGGAGGGTCTTCCTCAGTGACCACACTTCTTTGCAGACAGCTTGATACTTGTCATCAAGCTTGTCGTATTCTTGTTGGGATCGGAGTGTGCCGTTACAGGATTGCATCCCAATCGAAGCATTCGATAGATACGCGGCCTACAACAAAGCAAAACAAACAATTAGAAAAAAATATATATGCATAAACAAAAAGCGGTTTCAGGTCACTTACAGCAGATAGAGCTTTAGTGAGCTCCTCGCGTATCCAATCCCCAGTCTTTGTCAGAAGCAGCTGGGCAGCCCTCGCTCGCACCCCTTCATCGGCAAACAATCCCGGATAATCAAAAGAAGTCCGGAAGGGGGCAAATTCCGGAACAGTCCTCGAGCTCGACCCAGTCTCGAAGGTGCTGCGAGGACCAGATCCTTGGGCCTTCCTTTCTCGAATCAGCTTAGCGCCACGCAGTCTCACGGCCAAATGAGGAAGGACCGCCTCGCGGTAGAGATGTGTTCCCTTCTTCTTCTTAATAGGATTTCCAGAAGGGTCCTCTGACCGCATGTAGTGTGTCACGTCAGACACAAAGCAAAAGGAACTCCTTGCCCGCAATCGAAAGAAGCAAGAGCAGAAGATATCTTCTTCACGTGCTTCAGTTCAGCCTTGCTCAGAACGCAAGGAACATCCAAATGTACGCGGCGAGCGTTGGCCCACCTCTCACGACTCCCGTGTACAAATATCGAGTCAATATAAAAGAACTCGCTCTTCCACTGTGGCCCATAATTAGTGGGGAGTTCTACAATCAGCTCACATCCGCTGAACCGCTTCGCTAACCCCAACCGACCAGATTCGGAAGCGGGTGCCTTGACAAATTTGAAGAACCAGAAGAACAAGGCGGCGGTTGCAGGGATGTTCAAACTCCAACAGATGTTGGAGAACCCTCTCAGATAACCATAAAAAGTTGTCTGCATCTGCGACAGCGACACACCCCCTTGCAGCAGCACTTCACTCATCAGTGCAGGAATAGGCAGCATTGAGAAGTGCCGGAAGTAGAGTCGGGGTATGGCTTGGAACCCCGCGGGAGGAAGATTCGCGGGATGATATCGTGACCCCCAGAATCACAAATGCCCAGATATGCGAATCCCGCGCAAAATCTCTCGGGCTTCAAGCGCAGAGGTAATGGAAAATGGATGCACGGTCTCGTTCTGAGGCACGAGAGGTGCATTAACAGAAACCTCTTCAAAGGACCCTTCGTTCGTGTCACTGAGGGGTAGCAATCTAATCTCACCACCCGACAAGGTTTCACAGTGTGCGTAGCCAGTGTGGTTCTCCACTCCCTTGTAGAATGGGAGGTTCACGTGGTCTCCATCCCTGTCCACTTCCGTGGGAGGAGGACGAGTCTGCGATCCGTCAGTAGGATCAGTGCGGCGTCGGCTCTGGCCGCGGTCAACTTCTAATTCCTGATCGTAGTCAAAGGGCCCAGGAACCCGTACACCCTCCGCAGAGGGGAAATGTGTCTTGCCTCTACCCCCATCCCGTAAGTAGGAGGAATGGGGGCACTACCCTCGCAAGATGAGTTCTTTGCATGCTTAGGGTGTTTTCTCCGACCCACCGCGCGTAGGTGAGGGGATCGGAGACTCGACGGTGTTGAGCACCCCCGCTAAGCTCTCATCCACGTCATTGTTCAGAATGTCGGCAACCAGAGCCTCAGTCTCCGACATGGTTAATTGAGGAAGCGACGGTTGGTCTGCCATAATTCGACGATTTAAGGGTAGACTCGGCGACTTGGTAAGAAGTTCTGGTGATTGTGGTGAAAGTCGGCGAGTTAGGAAGAGACTCGGCGACTTAGCAAGGGATTAGGGTTTAAAGCAAATAAGGGAAAGTGATGTGCGGATTAAAATAATCAACTCACTATTTATAGACCCTGGACAAATTGCAAAAAAACCCCGGAAAATCTAGAAATTACGCGAAGAAAAATCTCTAATTGATTTCCAAATCCACAAGACTCGGCGAGTTTCTGCCGAGTTTGGGCAAAAATCACGGAATACGAAGAGGAAACTTCCATATTTGGAAAATTTGCAAATATTTCCCAAGATCCTAAGGATTCTCTAAGAGATCCGCCAGCTCATACTAAAATTCGCCGAGTTTATAAGAAAGGCGCCGATCTAGGTCAGCAAACCTTCAGGTTTCTCAAAGAACAACCCCAATGCTAAGTCGTCGAGTTAACACTTTAAGTCGCCGACTTAGGATATCATATAGCATCTTAGGAGGGAGAATCACAAGCTCCCTTCAACAACAAAAGGGTATCACAAGCTCTCCCGACTTTTCTGTCGCTTCGGTCAGAAATCGTCATATTTCAGGGGGGGTATCACATGCTCTCCCGACACTTCTGTCGCTCTGGCCAGAAGTCGTCAAACATGAGCACGGTGAGTCTGTCGCTTCGGTCAGATTCACCAAGGATTGGTTCAAGCAAAGGCAGAATATCGCGAGAGGTAAAATCGCATGATAAGTTAAATTGGTCAATAGTAATATGCATTTTAGACTGATCTAGTTGTTTTGCATGATGTTTTCTTTTTTGCAGGTATTATTCTGTCGCTTTGGCCAGAATGTTTTTCTTTTTTGCAGGTGTTATTGTGTCGCTTCGGCCAGAATCAGACACCCAAAGTGAGTCGATCTATCTTGTCGCTTTTTCCTTGATAGACTAGAGATCGTTCTGTCGCTTTGGCCTTAACTATCTCAACCCATCTTGTTGCTTTAAGCCTTGAAGGGGGCCGTCGTTGCGGACTTTAAGTCGCTCTTGATCAGAGTGGACTATAAACATTAGTTCTATCGCTTCGACTAGAACTCGGTTCTATCGCTCTGGCTAGAACCCGATTTTGTCACTTTGGCCGGAATTTATCTTGTCGCTTCGGCCTTCATAAAAACAGTGCAGTCGCCCTTGATCAGGGAAGGACTATAAACAGAGTTTCCGTGGCCTGGAACTCGATCCATTCTTGACGCTTAGGTCTCAATGGATCCGGAATCAGTACGTCACTGTGGGCGGAATGATTCGATCTCATCTTGTCGCTTCGGCCTTGGTGCGGATCATACACACTGAACCTTGGTTGGGGGGGGGGGTACTGGCGATACACGCATGTTTCTTGTGCTCTCTTCAGGGGGGAGTACTGATGAGACATGCCTGATTATGGCAGTCACTCCCAACAACGCCTTTCAACAAGGACTAGGATTTCGTCGCATTGGCCGGACCCCCGGAGAGCTCCCACGGTGCGGAACACGTTCATCGTCCAGATCGTCGAGTTAGCCGGTAAGTCGCCTGATTGGACTACCAAGTCGCCGACATAAAGGATAAGTCGCCGAGTTAAGGCTAAGATCGGCAGTATGGTAGACTGCACATCTTGCCCCTGGAAACTCGGCGAGTTAGCCCTAACTAGGCGACTTCCATACCTGAATCGTCAACTTACGACCGTTACTCGCCGTCAACCAACGTCATAAATGTTACCATATATGACCATAGGCGCGATGTCTGCCTTTAATTGCGCCCTCTAAGACCCTATAAAAAGGGTCCCAAGGGGACACTCAAAGGAACGATTCAAGTTCCTCTCTCACATCAGAGCACCACTAAGAAACTCGACGAGTCTCTCTAGAATCGCCTAGTTTCTCCTTGCAGGTATTTGACGTAGAACGCGCGTCGTGGACTCCAGAGCCTCCGACATCACCTCGCACCACCGCGAGCCCTGGTAGCAGATTCAATGCTTCATCAGACGGGAGACGCGATAGCTTGATACAGGACGCTACCAACAGGGTCCGTGCACACCTAAGAGGGCCTGGTAGCGGCATTCCGGGCGGCCTTCGCGCACCGTCGAAGGAAGCCAAAAATCAAGGCTACTCTCAGTACCGTCGCGCAGGGAGAGTCAGAGAGCACACGCGCATACATGGATCGGTTCGCGAGTGAGGTGGAAAAGATCGAGGGGATCTCGGAAGAAGTGGTGTTGTACGCCCTCACAAACGGCCTCCGACCCACCTACTTCGCGGGGGACCTCGTGCGAAAGCCTCCGAGCACCTTCGCCGAGGCCATGGAATGATCCCACGGAGAATGCAACGTGTAAGACTACCTAGGCACGATGATCTAAGAGTGCAAGCGACAACAGAGGGGGAAGGGCACCTCTGCAAACACGGGGGGACAGCAGTAGCAGAGCCCCTGGCCGCCCCACAGACGACAGCATACAGGACCGGCAACCCGACAGGGGCAGGGCGAAGGGAAGTAGGCCCTACCCCGGCGGAGAATCAAAGGCAGGTCTTCCTCACGTTGAGCAGAATGGGAACCCTATCCCCGCCGAGGCCAATGAGGAAGGACACAGCGGTGTTCAGGGACACTCGCAGATTTTGTGAATATCACGAGGATAACGGCCACATGACAGCCGAATGCCTGAACCTGGCGAGGGTCTTGAACAAAATGAAACCCGCAACCGGATCCCCCCTGGCCCGACAGCAAGGCGCCCGACGGTAATACCTATGGGACACCAAGTGCCGAAGCAAAATCCAGCGGACGAAGCAATAGGGGACATCCTCACCATCGCAAGAGGAGGGGCTTCGAGAGGCGACGACCCATGGGAGGGGCGGCGATACGCGTCCGACGTAGACCGGACGACAGGGGCCAAACGCCCGCGAACGAATATGGAGATCTCGTTCACGGAGGACGACATGAAGGACGTCACCACGCCCCACGACGATCCCCTAGTCATAACCCCCATCTTCCAAAGGGGGGACAAGTCCAGCGTACGACTACACAGGGTCCTGGTGGACACAGGGGCATCTGTGGATATACTGTACTGGAACACCTTCGTTGACCTCGGCCTAGCCCGCCCGGACCTACTACCATGCCGGGCCCCCATCAGAGGTTTCGGACAGTCAGAAGTCCCGGTGGCGGGAACAATTTCCATCCCGGTCACCTTGGGATGACACGCTCAAGCGAGGACGGTCGAAGTCATGTTCACAGTCGTGAACTTCACGTCCGGATACAATGCCATCCTGGGAAGAACGGCGCTGCACGCTTTCCAGGCAGTAATGTCGTCGCTCCACCAATGCCTTAAGTTCCCAACCAAAGGGGGAGTGTGCACAGTCAGGGGGTCCCAGAAGAAGGCACGCGAGTGCTACTTCAATTCGGTCGGTGATATGATGACGTCAAACGAAGGCCTACCGTGATGAAGCACGGAATCTGCTACTAGTGGGCTCGCGGGGTGGCGAGATGAGCCGGAGGCTGTGGAGTCCACGACGCGCGCTCTACGTCAAACACCTGCAGAAGAGGAGGGGAATCGGCGACTCACGTGGGAGTAGGCGATTCGGGCTCCTTGGATGCTCTAGTGTGGAGTGTGTGTGGTCAAGAGGAGATGAGAGTGGAGGACACCCCTAGGTCCCCTTTTATAGGGTCCTAGAGGCGTTTCCACTCTATTGAGTGGGGCCCACCTCATTATGGTGCCCTATTGAAGGGTGCCATAATGGGGTGGGTCCGCCCGCGTAACGTCTGGGAGTCGGCGACTCAGGTATGGGAATCGCCGATCCAGGAGTGGAGTCGCCGATTCCGTGGAGGCCAAGTCCTCGGGCTACCAGACCCGAGATCCCTGGCTGGAATCGGTGACTCACCCTTGGAGTCGGCGACTTGGTAGTCCCAGTCGGCGACTCCCAAGTGTTAACTTGGGCTCTTGACGTAGACACGTGCTCCGCACCGTGGAAGCCTTTCCGGGGGTCCGGCATATAGCGACGGAACCCTATTCCTTGTTTGAAGGGCATTGCTGGGAGTGACTGACGTAATCAGGCATGTCTCACCAGTACTCCCCCCTGAAGAGATTATGGCTGAACACCCGTGTACCGCCATACCGCATTCGATGCGGGAGCACGTCACGAGGCCCGAGCTAGCATCCCACACGACCCAAATGGGCCTCGGTCGGAGCGAGGTGCGAGTAGGAAGGGACCTCCCGCAGGATTTCAAGGAGGAGCTAGAGAAGCTCCTTCGAAGAAACGAGGACCTGTTTGCAAATGAGCTGGGGGAGCTGAGCGGCGTGCCTAGGACGCTGGCAGAACACAAGCTCGCGGTAGCCCCGGGCGCCCACCCCGTCAGGCAAAAGCTACGCCCACTAAGGGCGGAAAAAAGGGAGGCGGTCGAGACGGAGGTCAAGAAGCACCTCCGAGCGGGCTTCATTCGCCCAGTGCGTTACCCCGCCTGGCTGTCCAACGTGGTAATGGTGAGGAAAGCAGATGCGGGATGGAGGATGTGCGTCGACTTCACCAACCTCAACAAAACGTCCAAGGATAGTTACCCGCTGCCGTCGGTGGACCGGCTGGTGGACCAGAGCTCCGGGTGCGAAATGCTGAGTTTCATGGACGCACACTCGGGGTACAACCAAGTGCCCATGGCACGGGAAGACGAGGAGAAGACGTCGTTCATCACAGAGATGAGCACCTTCTCTTTAAAGTAATACCCTTCGGCCTGCGCAACGCCGGGGCGATGTTCCAGAGGCTAATGGACAAGGTGTTTGAGGCACAGATAGGCAGGAACGCGGAGGTGTACGTGGACGACATACTCTTCCGGTCAAAGGAGACCAGAACGCACATGGCCGACTTAGAAGAGACCTTCGCCAACTTCAGAAAAGCAGGGCTCAAACTAAAGGCCAAAAAGTACGCGTTCGGGGTCAAGGAGGGGCACTTTCTGGGCTTCCGAATCACGCCCGAGGGGATCAAGCCAAAAGGAGAGAAGGTCGAGGCCGTTATGGCCATGAACCCCCCA
Source organism: Zostera marina (assembly GCA_001185155.1). Classification (NCBI taxonomy): domain Eukaryota; kingdom Viridiplantae; phylum Streptophyta; class Magnoliopsida; order Alismatales; family Zosteraceae; genus Zostera; species Zostera marina. Next base: position 196,271 of record LFYR01001680.1, on the reverse strand, counting down.
CGGACGCTGAAAGAAGTCCAGAAGCTAAATGGAAGGGTGGCGGGATTAAGCAGGTTTCTGCCAAGAACGGCAGACCTTTTAAGGCCATTCTTCCAATTGTTAAGGAACCCAGGACCCAGGGTGGTATGGTCGGACGAATGTGAAGCGGCTTTCAAAGAACTCAAGCTCCATCTTTCGACAAGGGAGGAACCACTTATCATGTGCGTAGCGTGCTCGGATGCGGCCGTCAGCGCAGTACTAATCTCGGAGGCGGTAGGCGTGCAAAGGCCGGTATATTACCATTCCCGGTCGTTGATAGGAGCGGAGGAGAGATACCCGGAAATCGAAAGACTAGCCCTGGCGATGGTCTCGGCAGTCCGAAGGTTGAAACCATACTTTCACGCCCATACCGTCACGATCCCAACGGCCTACCCGCTACTCCAATTGCTGCAAAAGCTGGACGTCTCGGGAAGACTAACCAAATGGATCATGGAACTTAGCGAATTCCACCTGGTTATCGTGCCAGCAAGGGCGATTAAAGGACAAGCAGTGGCAGACTTCATGGCCGAGCTGACTCCGAAGGAAGGCGAGAAGACGGACGAACAGTGGTGGACGACCCATGTAAACGGGTCGTCCAACAACAGTGGCTGCGGCGCGGGGGTCGTGGTCAAAACCCCGAGTATTCGATCCACTTCGAGTTCCGGGCGACCAATAACGCAGCGAATAACGCAGCGGAGTACGAAGCCCTCCTATCGGGAGTCAGGCTAACTCGCGCGTTGGGCGCATCCAGGGTGCACTTCCACACGGACTCCCGGCTGATAGCTAACCAAGTTAGAGAGAACTTCGTATCCAAGGAAGACTCAATGGCGAGCTATGTGGCCGAAACAAGAGAGGCCTTAGGCAAGCTCGAAGAGTGGAGGATCTCCCAGATATGGAGAGAGAACAACGGGGAGGCCGACACGCTGGCCAAGCTGGGAGCGTCCCCAGGAAAAGCGGAAGGAAGGTGGATCCTGATTGAAACCAAGAGCGTCCAACGACGGCCAGCAGCCCCAAGCCGACCGAGGTGTGCGGCATAATAACGTCGGGAGATTGGAGAACGCCGATCAAGAGATTCATCGAGGCAGGCGAAGCGCCAGCAGACCCGATGGAGGCCAGGAAGCTAAGGAACAGAGCGGCCTGGTTTGTGGTGGCCCAAAGAAAGTTGTACCGACGATCGGCGGCGGAGGAGGCTCCCCTGCGACTGTGCATCTCGCGGGAAGACGGGAAAGCCGTCGCACGGAGCCTTCACGAGGGGGCAAACGGAGCGCACCAGGGCGGTAGGGCATTGGAGAAGCAAGTATCCAAGCAAGGCTACTACTGGCCCGAATCAATAAAGGATTCGGAAGAAATCGTCGATCGGTGCGATGAATGCCAGAGGCATTCGAACGTCCAGAAGCGGTTGTCTACCATGATGAAAGCCGTAACAACACCGGTCTCATTCGCAAGGTGGGGAATTGACATAGTTGGGCCGTTCCCACCAGCGTCAAGAGGAAGGAAGTTCCTATTCGTAGCGGTCGACTATTTCACGAAGTGGGCCGAGGCGGAGGCCACGAACACGATCAGCGAACAGAACGTGCTGAATTTCGTCTTCAGAAACATCGTCTGTCGGTTCGGGGTCCCGATACAGATAATAACAGATAATGGAACGCAGTTCACGGGCAAGAAATTAAGGGAGTTCTGCGAAAACAGCGGGATCAAGCTGAGCTTCGCACCAGTCTACCACCCGCAGGCGAACGGACAGGTAGAGGTCACGAACCGGACGATAATATCGATCCTGAAGAGGAAAGTAGGCGAACACCCGGGGAACTGGGCGGACCTAGTCCCTGAGACCATGTAGGCGTACCGCACGACCATCCGGACCCCCACGGGCCAGACCCCGTTCGCCCTCGCTTTCGGGATGGAGGCGGTAGCACCGGCCGAATTGGTATGGCCGACCGCACGCATCGAGCAGTACCAGCCGGGGACGAACGATCAAGCGATGTTCTTAGAAAGGGAGCACGTAGAGAGCCGAAGAGAGGAGGCGTCTATGAGGGACCTCACCTACAAACGAAGGGTGGCGAGGTACCACAACGAAAGATTGGCCGACAAGAACCTGGCGCCAGGGGACCTGGTGTTGAGAAACGCCAAGGTAACAGGAGTCGACCAGACAAAGGGGAAATTATCAGCAAGGTGGGAGGGCCCGTACGTCATCATGGAAGAGATTCACCGTGGCATCTTCCGCCTAGGGTATGAGGACGGGCAATAAATTGAAAGAACGTGGCACGCCGACAACCTGAAAAAGTACAGGCGGTGAAACAGCGCGTACGAGGCCGGCGAAATAGTTTTTTTCCCTTATCTTTCATTTTCTCCATCCCATGTAACGTCGGGCGTCTCCCCGACCACGGCACGCGATGCCCAGTAAAACGCACCCGGAGTGCACCCATTGAAAGAAAAAATGAGAAGTAAAAAATCGAGGGAGCCCGCCGAAAAGGCTAACGGAAAGCTCTCAGGGTCGGACGACCGCATGAGACAATCCGAACGGCCCAGGCCGCCCCCCTCAAAAGAAAACGCAATAAGTAAGAACGCGAAAGCGATATGTTGCGAAGCAAAAAAAAAGCGGGGAAGCCCGCCGAAAAGGCTAACGGAAGGTCCCCGGGACCGAAAGGCTGCATGGGAACGTCTGAAAGGCCCAGGCCGCTTCCTCGAGGAAAGAAAACAATTGAAGTAAAAAAGACGCTCAGAGCGGAGAAAGGACCGGTCGGGACGTCCCCAGCCAGCAAACCACGCGGGGCACCTAAACGAGCGGCAACGCCACCTAAAAAGGACGGGGGCGGAGAGTAAACGAACACGGAAGGAGAGAAGGTCGGAAGAAGAACAGAAGGCGATTGGATGCATTCAAGAATTACGACTGAATATAAAAACAAAACAAAATTTAAGTGTTTTCACGTTACAAAAAAAAAAGTTGCGTTTTTACATTACAAAAAAAATGAGAAGGAAATAAAAACTGTTCGGGGACGAGCGAAGGGCTATTCGAGGGGAGGCTCGGTGTAATCAGGGAAGTCGGCCTCAAGGTCCTTCTCCTCGCTTTCGCTCACGTCGAAGGGAGGCTGGTAGAAGGGGACGCTCGTTTTCTTCTAGTCTTCCCAATCGAGGCGGCTCCGAGGCACGACGCCGTACGAAAGGGGCGGGTAGACGAGCGCACACATCTGGCGCCCATGCTGATAACCTTTCCAAAAGCCGCCGCACTTGGAATCCTTCATCAAGACGGCGTGGTCCCCCCTCAGCTCGGCTAAACGGGTCTCGAAGGTAGGAACAAAGCCCTTGATGAACTCATCCTTAGCTTCCTTCGCGGCAGCGGCAAAAGCGTCCTTCGCGGCAGCGGCCCGAATTTTCTCCTCCTTGGCAGTCCGGCATACGTCAGCAGCCAGAAGATCCCGCTCACGCACGGCCGCGTCCAGTTGACCCTTCATCGTGGCAAGCTCGGCATGCATCCGCTGAACCTCTTCGTTCTGCCGAAGGCCCTGCTTCAACCGAACCTTGGTGAGAACCGAAAGTTGTAGCATCTGATGGTGCAGGTCGAGGTCGAGGGCCGACGTAGGACGTGCGAGTAGTTGAACGTACTCGTCTTCCGGCTCCAGCCAGGAATCAATGTCGGAGAGTTTCTGCCTGAAAATCCCGCCGAGGCGGGGCAAGGAGGACGCAGGGTCGACGGGGGCGGAGAAGTCAATCGAGTGTTCGAGCATCTGCAGGAGGGAGTGAAAGTGCTCAGGATCCAACCCATCTGTCCGAAGGCGAGAGTCCGCGAGCTCAGCAGACGGGGGATCGGAGCGGCTGGGTTCAGAGGAGTCTAAGTTCTCAACCACGACCGTCTCCAGGGCAGCGGCGACAGACTTCCGTTTTTCGGCCCGAGTCTTCTTCCTTCGTCGTCGTTCGGCTCGGCTATCTAGAAGGCCGGTGTCAGATTCGGCCGGGACGACACCCTCGGTCTCGGGAGTGTGCGTAGGCGGAGAAGCGAGGGACTCGAACTGGACGGCGTCGAGCGACCTTTTCTTCGGGCGCTTGGGTGGCACGTCCCGAAAGTAAGGCATCTTGGCGGGCAAGGCCAGATGCGCTTCGTAACTCCAAGATTGGGCCAGCATCCGAGCGTTGACGGCCCCGCGGCGGTAAATTTCAGTCAGAACCTCCTGGGCGATTTGGTCCAGGGGCGTCAACGCGTCTCGGCTAGGGGCGGCGGTCCGGGTCTTCAACTGGGTCAGCATAGCCCAGCGTGAGGGGAGAGGCGCCTCCGAATCGGACGGCCCAAGGGCGCTAACGGGGACGAAAAAGAACCGGTCCCGCCAGTGGTGAGATCGGTCGACTAGCTGGTCGAAGAGGGCACCGCCCGACCTATGGGCGATCAGCAGACGATGGGGATCGGTGGTCATCGAGGTCATAGTGAACCAGATCAGGAAGACGGGCAGGAAGACCTCGACGCCGGACCTGCGGCAGAGCAGGGTGAAGGTCATCAGGCGGTCGATGGCAGCCGGGGGGAACTGGGAGACCGAGATGTCGCAGAAGTGCATTACTTCGGCCACCAGAGGGGGAAGCGGAAGAGTGAGGCCGGCCTCGGCGTAAGGCGTGTAAAGAGCCACCATGCCCGGCGGTGGGTGAGAGGCGAGGCGATTTCCGGCCTCAGTAAAAACTAGGTTCGGCTGGCCCATCTTCACCAGAGCCTCCCGGATCACGTCGGCTCCGACGGTGGACAGCGGATTCTTGCTGGTGGGAGTGTCGAAGAGTAACTCGGCAAGAGCCGGAGGCGGAGTGAGGAGGAGCAGCAGCCATTAGCAACCTGGTGAAGGAAGGAAGCCGGAGTCGAGGAAGACGGAGAGCGAGGCGAGAGGAAATGAAAGTTAGTCGCGAGTGAAGGAGGGGAACGGGGTTTATATAAGGGTTCGAGGACGCGGAAGACGAGGCGTCGCTTACCTGGGTTGGATGGGACTGGATGGGCCGGGGGGCCTCCGAGGGAGCCTACGGCCCAATCCGTCGGGGAACAGGATGAAAGTCAGGGCCCGACGCGGACGGCGAGGCGCTGGAGAGACGCCCGACGAAGACCCGGCTTCGGCCAGAAGTCGTCACATCTCAGGAGGAAGTATTATAAGATCTCTCCATTATCAGGTTTCCAAATTACAAGGTAACCCTTGAGGGGGAGCACCATAAGCTTTCCCGACACTTCTGTCGTTTCGGCCAGAAGTCGTCAAAATTCAAGGGGGGAGTGTCGCAAGCTCTCCCGACACTTCTGTCGCTTCGGCCAGAAGTCGTCACATCTCAGGAGGGAGTATCACAAGCCCTCTCCATTTCGATTTGTCGTTTGCTCTATCTCTTGTAACACTACGTTAATCTGGAGGTATAAATTATCCGTAAATTTAACCATAGGCTGAGCTACGATTCGTACGACCAAGTCTACGCCCAGAGTGGCTAGCGATAGGGTTAGCAGAGTCTAATTTACGTCCGGAGCGGCTAAATTATGACTTGTGAATCTAGTTTCGGGCCTTAGTTACAATTTAAAGGGTAATTTGTATAAAAGATTAGCAAAGGAGAAACAATACATAGCTCATCGACAATCAGGTACTTCGAAAAGCAGTCATCCCAAAAGTTTGTATGTCGCAAAGGCACGATCTTCGAGGGGGAGCATCACAAGCTCTCCCGACACTTCTGTCGCTTTGGCCAAAAGTCGTCGAAATTCGAGGGGGAGTATCACAAGCTCTACCGACACTTCTGTCGCTTCGGACAGAAGTCGTCAAAAAAATTTGAGAACGGTAAAATCTGTCGCTTCGGCCAGATTTACCAAGGACAAATTTGAGTAAAGGAGGGGCATCACGAAAGGTAAATCGCACAGTAAGTTCAATAAAGTAAATAAAATATGCATTTTGGACTAATCTAGTTGTTTTGCAGAGTGTTTTCCTTTTTTGCAGGTAAGATTCCGTCGTCCGGGCTAGGATCGGATTCTGATAGTGAATCTGTAGCCTTGACCGGAATCAGACTCTGATAGTGAGTCGGTTTATCTCGTCGCTTCGGACTTGATAGACCAGAGGTCATTTTGACGCTTCGGCCTTAATGATCTCAAGGAGGGAGTATCACGAGCTCTCCCCGACACTTCTGTCGCTTCGGCCAGAAGTCGTCGAACTTGGGGGGAGTATCATAAGCTCTTCCCGACACTTCTGTCGCTTCGGCCAGAAGCTGTCACATTTTGAGCATGATAGATCTGTCGCTTCGTCCAGATCAATCAAGGATTTATTGAGCATAAGGAGGAGCAGCACGAGGAGCAGCCCTACACGGCAAGGTCAGTAAGTCAATAAATATATCCTTCAGACTAATATAGTTGTTTTGCAGGTTATTTTTGTTTTGCAGGAATGATTCTGTCACTTTGACCAAAATCGGATCTATTTTATCGCTTTGGCCCTAATAGATCCAGGTCCATTTTGTCTCTTTGGCCTTAATGGACCAAGAATTATTTTGTCGCTTTGGCCTCAATAATTCTTCTATCTTGTCGCTTTGGCCTTGATAGACTTGGAGATCATTTTGTCGTTTTGGCCTTAATAATCTCGACCCACCTTGTCGCTTTAGCCTTGGTGGGGTAACCGTCGTTGCGAACATAAAATCGCTCTTGATCAGGGTGGACTATAAACATCAGTTCTTATAGTGAACTAGATCCTGTCGCTTCGGCCAGGATCCACGCATTATGTCGCTTCGGCCAGAATCATGCTCTGATGGTGAGTCGGTCCATTTTGTCGCTTTGGCCTTAATGGACGGGAATTATTTTGTCGCTTTGGCCTCAATAATTCCCTCTCATCTTGTCGCTTTGGCCTTGATGATGACAAAGAAAAAGTCGCTCCTGATCAGAGTTGGACTATAAACACGTAGTTTCATTGGCCTGAAACTAGATTCTAATAGTGAATCAATCCATCTGATAGTGCATGGATAACGGAGTCATTGTGTCGCTGTGGCCGCAATGATTCGATCCCATCTTGTCGCTTTGGCCTTGATGCGGATCACCTTGCTTGGGGGGGGATACTGGCGGTACACGGTATGTTTCTTGTGCTCTCTTCAGGGGGGAGTACTGGTGAAACATGCTTGATTACGTCAGTCACTCCCAGCAACGCCCTTCAATAAGGACTAGGGTTCCGTCGCTATATGTCGGACCCCTGGAAGGCTTCCACGGTGCATAGCACGTGTCTACGTCAAGAACTCAAGGCAACACCTGGGAGTCGCCGACTCCAATGGTGTGTCGCCGACTCCATCCAGGGAACTCGGGTCTGGTAGACCGAGGACCTGGCCTCAAAGGAGTTTGCGACTCCACCTCTGGGTCGGCGACTCCCATACCTGAGTCGCCGACTCCCAGCCGTTACTTGGGCGGGCCCACACCATTATGACGCCCTTCAATAGGGTACCATAATGGGGTGGGCCCCACTCTATTGAATGGGAAATGCCTCCAGGACCCTATAAAAGGGGTCCTAGGGGTGTCCTCCATTCATAATATATCTTGACCACATACACTCCACACTAGAGCATCCAAGGAGCCCGAATCGCCTACTCCCAAGAGAGTCGTCGATTCCCCTCCTCTTCTACAGGTGTTTGACGTTGAACGCGTGCCGTGGACTCCAAAGCCTCCGGCCCTTCTCGCAACCCCGCGAGCCTACTGGTAGCAGATTCCGTGCTTCATCACATAGCATTGTAAGTATTAATCATAGATTCATAATCTCAAACTCTATATAATTTATAATTATATATCCATTTCAAACTCTATATAATTTATAATTATATATCCATTCCAAACTCTATCACACTCGTTTTCCGTCTATGGTAGGGGTGAGATTCCTCGTCCCCGCGGCCATTTCCGTCCATTTCCGGAAACAACCGATACAACTTATAGAGAATTTTTGTACATGAAGTAGAAAAATCTCCATCCTCGGTCGAAATCTCTGGCTATTTCCGGGAACGGGGATGGGGATTGAAATCCCCGTCCTGGATAATCCCCGTACCCGGAGAAAATTATATATAAACCTTATATAATATTTATATAGTATAATTTATATAAAAAATCTTATATAATATATTAAATTCATAAATTTATATTTAAAATATATCCATACAAAAATTATATTTAACCTCTATAAAAGTAATAAAACATAATAACACATATAACATAAAAATCTCAATTTCCAAATAAGTGATATAATTTTAATAAACTAAAACTATATAATTTTTTAGTCGGTCATTTACTCATCTTTAAATCCACATGTAATTTTTAACTATTTAGACTATTTATATTTAATTCAGTATTTTAATTTATTAAGTAGTAACATTAGTAAATTACTGTTTAAAATAAATTAAAAAATAAATAAAATAAAATAAATATTTTTGTTGGAGATCCAAGATTAAGTTTCAAGTTGAGTCACCGGATTCTATTAAGCCTCAAATTTAGGCTTGCTTGTCAATAAAATAAGTTAAGTCAGGTTTGTTTAATTCAAGTTTATCAAATTCAAGTCAGGTTTGTTTAATGAGTCAAGTCTAGTCCAACAACACTCTATTAAGTCAAGCTCAAGCTAATTGAAGAAGCTGTCGGCTGGTCGTTGGAATGCTGCTGGAGTGAAGAAGCTGGTTACTTGTCACTGGAGTAAAGAGAGTCGGTCGTTGCATGCTTGTCGCTGGAGTGAAGACGTCGGCTACTACTAGTTGCTGTAGCGAAGAACCAGTTGTTGAACTGCTGGAAAAAGGAGCTTGAGAGGCTTTAGAACTTTGAGTTTGGGACTTTAGAATCTGATATGTTAAAAACTGTTTGACTTTAAATCTTTTTGTAGTGTTTAAAAGAGTATGAGTTTAACTCTTACGTTAGGGGCAAAAAAAACTTAGAAACGGCTCTGATCGATCAGCCCCAAAATAATATTAATAATATCACCCGACCCACCCATGAGTCATAAGGCCCATAACCCTTAATCAAAAAAAATTAATATAAGATATTTAATATTATTATTTATTATTGCTATTTAAGTGTAGATTATAGATTATTGCCATTGCTATTATTGTAAATAGATTATAGATTACATAGAAAATAAGGGTAAAAAATAACTATATTCTATATATGAATATATGATACGTAATTACGTATAATTAAATAGATAGATCATAGATGTATACATAAGCACCAAGCGTAAGGTCACTGCTCCTCCGGATCCTATATCCTGAAGAATAAGCGAGACCGGAGTAGAGCGTGGGCAGCTTCTGACTTTTAGGGTTTGGCGACCAAGCGTCGCAGTGAAGAGAGGAGCCGACGGTTGGGAGACGGAAGTAGGGTTTTGATTTTTGAATATTGAAAAGTGAATAGTTTATTACGTAACTTTTGGTTTTTATACTATAACCCTAATTCCTTAGTGGGCCAACATCTGAGTTGGGTCTTTTACATAATACTAACTTAATTTAAACTAAACTAAAATTGAAAGTGATACTTGATATTCTTAATACCCCCCTCAAGCTGGAGAGTGTATATCATAGAGTCCCAGCTTGGGTAGTAGATTGCGTAATTATTCCAAGCTTACTGGTTTAGTTAGAATATCTGCTACTTGTGATGTTGTAGAGACATGTTGTAATTTGAATAATCCAGCTTGAAGATGGTCACGAATTAGATGGCAATCAATCTCTATGTGTTTGGTTCGCTCATGGAACACTGGATTTGTTGCAATGTGAATTGCAGCCATGTTGTCACAGTGCAATGTTGTTTTTCCTGATGGTTTTACCTACAAGTCATTCAAAAAATAGTGTAGCCACATTATTTCACATACAGTTGATGCCATAGCTCTATATTCACTTTCAGCAGATGATCTGCTGATAGTTGTTTGCTTCTTTGATTTCCATGCTATGGCTGAACCACCTAAGAGGATCGTGTAACCTGTTATAGATCTTCTGGTATTGGGGCAATCTGCCCAGTCTGCATCACAGTAAGCCTCTAGTTGTAGAGGTGCATCTCTTCTGTACAAAATACCTTTACCTGGTGTGCCTTTGATGTACTTTAGTATTTTTATGGCAGAATTGAAGTGTGATTGTTTTGGTTCTGCCAAAAATTGGTTGTGGTGACTAACAGCAAATGAGATATCTGGTCTGGTGATTGTTAAATATAACAATTTTCCAATCAGTTTTCTATAAGTTGATGGATCTTTTAATAGAGTATCATTCTCAGAATTTTTATTGTTATGAGACATTGGGATTTTGGATGGTGATGAACCCAATTGCCCAAAATCATGTAGTATGTCAAGAGCATACTTTCTTTGAGATAGAAATATGCCCATATTAGATTGAGAGACCTCAATTCCCAAAAAATATTTGAGCTTGCCCAAATCTTTTATATGAAATTGAAGATGTAAATACTCTTTTAGTTTTTGTATCTCAGATTCATCATCTCCTGAAATGATTAAGTCATCCACATATATAAGCAGACAAGTGTATGATTTTGTATTTGATTTAAAGAATAGTGTGTAATCTGAGTGAGATTGAGTATACCCAAATTTGGTCAGGGCAGATGTAAGTTTCTCATACCAGTTCCTGTTTGCCTGTTTCAAGCCATACAAAGATTTTTTTAGTTTGCAAACCCTGGTGTCATCTGCTGATAGCATCCCTGGAGGAGGAGACATGTAAATTTCTTCAGATAATTCACCATGTAAAAAGGCATTGCTCATATCCATTTGATATGTTGTCCAGCTCTTGATTGAGGCCACTGCTAGGAGGGTCCTGACAGAGATGATCTTTGCCACAGGTGAGAATGTCTCTTTGTAATCAAATCCTTCTATCTGAGTGTGCCCCCTTGCAACCAATCTGGCTTTTAGTCTTTCAATTTGCCCATTGGATTTATGTTTCACTTTGTATACCCATCTGGATCCAACTACCTTTCTTTCTTTTGGTCTAGGTACTATTTCCCAAGTGTCATTTAGTTCTAGAGCTGCAAGTTCATCATTCATTGCTTTTACCCATTCAGGGCTTTGACTGGCTTGTTTAAAGGATGTTGGCTCAGTGGTGGTAGAAATTTTGTCTAGATAATCTGTGTGGGAGGTAGACAACCTTTTGTATGTTAGGTAATCATGCATAGGGTATGAAGTGCCTTTAGACTTGCCCTTGCTTGTGGCAAATGAACAGAAGTAGTCATTCAATTTTGTTGGGGGTCTTCTTTGCCTGCTTGGGTACCTTGAGTCTAATTGTGAAATATCTGAAGTTTGATTTGATATTTGTTTAGTTTCTGAATTGAGAGGTACTATTGGCAAATCACATGTTTGGTTTATTTGTATTGCCTCTGAAAGTTCAGAGTTTGATGTAATTGAATTTGTGTCTGAATCATCAGAGATATACTCACTTTGGTCTGTCTCAGAGAGATCAGTGTTAGTTGTTGGATTTTTGATTTGATTTTCCTTTATTATCTGATTGTTTGTTTTCTCCTTATCCTTATTTAAAGGAAATACATCCTCATAAAAGGTCACATCTCTACTTGTAGAGATGTGGTGGGCATCTAATTCATATACTATTGAACCCTTTTGGGTTGGAGATGAACCTAGATATATGCACTTTTTTGCTCTGGGGGAGAACTTGTCCTTTTTAACAAGACAAGTTACATAGCATAGGCAGCCAAAGGTCCTTAGACCTTCATAGTCAGGCTTCCTAGAGTGCATGAGCTCATATGGGGATATGTTCTGTGTTACCTTGGATGGTAACATATTGATGATTTTGGTTGCCTGAAGTACTGAGTATTCCCACAACTCAATTGGTAGTGAGGATTGTAGCTTCAGTGATCTGGCTACATTTAGGAGGTGTTGGTGTTTCCTTTCCACCACACCATTTTGTTGTGGTGTATGAGGGCAACTAGAGTAGTGGATGATTCCATTTGTTTTTAGGAATTCATCCATGGTTGAAGAGAAGAACTCTCCACCATTATCAGTTCTTATAGCTTTGACAGATATGTCAAAGTGATTTTTGATGAGGGCATACAGATCTTTAAAAATAATAAAACATTCAGATTTCATAGCAATTAAATAAGTCCAAGTATATCTAGTATAGTCATCAACCACAGTCAAAAAATATTTCTTCCCATGAACTGTTGGAGTGTGAAAGTTCCCCCACACATCCATGTGAAGTAGATCAAATGCATGTTTAGTTCTAGATGCATGTAATGGAAATGACTTCCTAGGTTGTTTAGAGAAATGACATGTATCACAGTATTTATCAAAAGTAGTATTTTTAGAGCCTAAATTAAGATTGTTTAAAATGTATTTGAGTCTATCACTGGAAGTGTGACCCAATCTTTTGTGCCATGTTGATGTTGTTATGGCACCGGCAAAATGGTCTCCACCACTGGTCTGTGGCAGATAGTACAGCCCTTTCTTCATTTTACTCTGACCAACTTCCTTCATCTGAACCTTGTCATATATGAATGCACATGATTTAGAGAATTGTACTGAATAAGTATCATGTTGTGTTAACTTGCTGATAGATAGCAAGTTTACTTGAAAGGATGGGATGTAATATACATCCTCCAATGTGATATCAAGTGAGATAGATATATCACCCTTTTGGGACACTGTCTGGCTGTCCCCATTTGGCAATGAGATCTTGAATGGATCACACTTTGTGAGTTTTAAAAATAATGATTCATTTCCACTCAGGTGTTCTGATGCACCTGAGTCAATGATCCAGTATGTATTTGAGTAATTTAAAAAAACATTATTAGCATTACCTGAGTTGTGCTTGGGCAGGGGCTTTGGATTATACTTCTCAGAGTAGAGGGGGAAGCCATAAGGACCAATAGGATTATCAGGAGATTCTGGCTTCTTCTCATCATTGTCCCAAGTTGACCAGGTTTGTTCAGAGTTTACACAATTGGCAGAGGCTTGTGGCTTATTGACCACAGTTGCTGTTGGTGTGGTGGGTTTGGCCCTAGAGGCAGATGCAGTGTTCCTGGATGGATATCCATGCTGATTAAAACACTTTTCATCACTGTGCCCAAATGCAGCACAGTGGAAGCAGTAGTACCTTGTATTCACCTGTTTACCACTCCTATAATAGATGGGTTCAGTTGGAGTAGGAGGCCTTTTCCTTTGGGTTGAAGAAGATGGATTGTTTGTGGGTTTGGTTGTCTGATAGGGTGCCTTTCCCTTAGATGCATAGAAGGCAGAGCCTTGAGTGGTATTGGTGGTGTTGTTGACCAACTGTTGTTGGGCTTCTTCATGAATAACCATTGAAAATACCTTCCCAAAGATGGGAAGCTTATCCATAGATAGGATGGTTGACCTTATCTGCCTGAAATTATCATTCAGGCCCATCAAGAATTTCCTTACCTTCAGTCTTTCTTCCCTTTCACTAATTCTCCCATTTACATTGCAGGTGCATGTGATGCAGCTACACCTGGGTACTTCCCCATATGCATCAACTTCTCTCCACATGGTCTTAAGAGTAGCACTAAATTTAGAAACAGAGTTGGAACCCTGTTGGAGTAAGGCAATATCCTGTGTCAATTGAAACAGATGGGTTTCATTGGACTGTCGGTACTGATCCCTTAGATCAGCCCATATTATAGAGGCATCATCTGTGTACATGATCTGGGAGGCTATCTCCTGTGAGACAGAGCTCCATATCCATTGCCTTATAATTCCATGGCATGTTATCCAGGCTTCATGCTCCTCCACATCATTCATAGATGGTTCCCTTATAGCTCCATTTACAAATCCCAGCTTTCTCCTGGTGATTAGCATTGTTGTCATTTCCCTGTTCCAGGGGTAATAATTCTGACTGCCCTGTAGGATATTAATTATGGTCGGAGGACCATAGTCTGTGGATTTGAAGAAATAAATTGAGGTTGGGTCAAACAAGGGGCCACCGAGTGATTTCTTTTGTATTGCCTGAACAACCTGGCCAGAAGGGACATTCTGCTGAACATCCTCAGTTCCTGACATACCTATGACTCTGTAACATTTTTCATGATCATAAGATAGAATCAATTTGATATTCACTGATCTTGAATGAATCATAGATAACAGAATATAATTTAGATTGAGAGATTTGAATTGGTCAGTGGTTATTGATCCACTTTCGTTTTTGATGAGATGTTTGGATAGCAGCGGAAACATTATAAGATAGAAATTTATTTCAATTATCATGCATCTAACACAGTGTATTATATAACAGATTACACAATCAGCTAACATGCATCGATCATTATGGAACATATCATTTGATATGAAGTGCATTATTATATAATGGAATGGCAGATCATTTGATACTAAGTGTGCTTTTCCAAACACATTGTATGTAGATGTATGTATAAAATACCAATTAAGTGTATGCTGTATAGTTATCATATTAATATAGACTAGACTACTAATTAGCATCCCACATGAAGAATATGTGTGTTTATTGTTGAAGATCAATAGATGGCAGTGATTTACATGTATTGGTTCATATTTACATGAATGCGAAATGATCTGATACATGGAAGTGACATGATCTGATTTATCAGTAGCTTTCATTTTTATACTAGATCTCATCCTCAGTAATGGCATAAGAAGTGGCTTATGAAAACATGCAACACATAGTAGCATAGATCTAACATAAATGTTTATGATTACATCTATGGTCTTGTTTTCAAGGTGATAATGAGATATCAAAGACAACAGTAGCAAGAATAGTGTTATGCAAAGACATGCAGTGAGGGTTTGTTTAGATCTAAGTTGCTCAACATGCATGACCCTCATAACATTTAAAAGTTTATTATCACAAGTGAAAAGTGAGCTTCTAGGTATACCAGACTTAGATGTTTTGCAGAATCGGAGTATCGGAGTCCTGACGGAGTCGCAACGATTTGAACCAGGAAGGTTTCGGATGCTTTCCAGTGAGATCAGCAGCACAGCACTCCACGAGGCTCTGATACCATGAAGACGAAGCAGGACCGGAGTAGAACGTGAGCGGCGTCTGATCTTTAGGGTTTGGCGACCAAGCGTCGCAGTGAAGGGGGGAGTCGACGGTTGGGAGAAGGGAGTAGGGTTTTAGATTTGAATAAAATGGAAAAAGTTGAAAATGTTTATTACAACTTTGCTTTATATACTATAACCCTAATTCCTTAATGGGCCAACGTTTGAGTTGGGCCTTTTACTTAACTTAATTAAATTAAACTAAATTAAGCTAATACTTGATATTCATAATAGTTTCTTCTTCTTCAATTGGGTATTCGGGTTCAATGAATAATGTACGTGATTTTTATCATTAAAGAGAAAATTAGTATAAAAAAATTGTCATTTTTCTCATTTATAATGAATTAAATTGCCCATATATATAATAATAAGATTTTATTACATAAGATGACAGAAACGAGAGATTGAAGGAAAAGACAACCGACACATGAACTCAAAACAGAGCTTAACAGCTAGAACCAATTCGATCGAACATGACGCAAACATGAAGTTATTTGGAGGGATGTTTTATAAACGACCCAAGCACTCCATGTCCTTGTCTTTCTTTGCAGATCACTGAGGTGTAAGGACGAACGTATCCACCTTTTGGCAACTCTTTTGGATTCGAGACCAAGATTGTCTTACGTTTCTTCATTGCTGCATGCATTCAAAAAACAAAAATAAAACATTGCATGCATAGATAACGAATCAAAGACCACCACCAACCTTCCACCTCGTACAGTTTTGTCATCATCTTCTTCGCTTCAACGAGAACTTTGTCGGGTTGTTTTTTCTCCAGCTGCAGAAAACAAAAAATCTCATTCATTTCAAAAAAAAAAAATCAGATTGATTTGATTTGGTTTTACCCACAGTGATTTTATTCTCGGGCATGTTATTGTTTTCTGAGGTATTCAAATTCCCTTCTGGTTCGTTTTTTGTAGCTTCAACTTGGGCAGATTTCAACTTGGGTTTGACTACGGCATTGTCACCTTTTTTAACATTTACCTTAATCTTGATCTTGATCTTCATTTTCATTTTAATTGGTTGTACAGTTGAAACCGGCTGCGGTATTCTCTTGCAATTCCGGTTCTCGCTGAACTTCATCCTCCTGTAATTTTAAATAAACAACAACTTTCACTTTTCTTCATCAGAAATTGATATCAGACAGTGTATTCCCTACTGTCACTTTAAAACCCAAACCTCAAATCATGTTAAATTTGCAAATAGATACGCATAATTTCGGAAATATACCAAACAATACTTATTCTTTTTAATTTCGAATAAATAAATAAATAAATAAATAAATAAATAAATACACTGCGACTCAATGCCATTCACATCCAACGGCGGCGACGACGAACCGTACCTCTTCGCCACCTTGATTATATCATGGTACAGTAAAATATATATCTACCATTGATATCCTTATATTTCTGAATCGACGCGGATGCGCATCGAACCACACCGTACGCGTCATAAATAAATAAATCATTCATTTGAATTTTGAAATGGGTTGTATGTTTTAGTTATCGATGACTATCTATTGATTAATGCATTAAGTAATCACTAATCACCTACCTAATGACACTAGGAACTTTCACTCTGAAATTCCGTCTTAAAATCTTGCCAAGAAGATTGGTGTGTAGGTCTATTTATAATTTTGTAGGGCAAGTCCAAAATCTAGAATTAGTAGCATTTTAATCACTCCAAAAGATTCCAAATCTATTTTAATACAAGAAAATTTAAAAAAATAGATTTCTTACTTCTTAATAAAAATAAAATCTAAATTTTTCAGGATCAAATGATCGATCGATCATTAATGAAATCGAACGGATCATGCAATATTGCCCTCAATAAGCCTGTAAATGATATAGCGAAATCCATATTCGAATTTAAATATGACTATCCGGATTCGGATTCAGATACCTGAATGGAAATCCGAATTTTATTCGGTCGGATTCGGACATCCTGAAAATTCGCCGATAAAATCTGAATTCGTTTAATAATTTCGAATTCGGATATCTAGAAAAATATATAATAAATTAATATTTATATTATAAACCATTAAACACTTAAAATTTTAAACCTAATTACCTAAGTTATAATTATACATTTTTATAACTTATTAACTTATAATTATTAAATATCTTAACCCTAACCCTAAAGTTATCCGGATTCCGAATTCGGATATCCAGATAATTATTCAAATTCGAATACCTGCATATTCGACCAATATACAGGCTTAGCCTTCAATGACAATTTTGTTGATTATAGATATATTATTCCTATTCAAACTTAACTCACTCGATTTAAAAGGTGGGTTTCGTTCGGCCTTTTAAGGAGCAAATAACAGGCCCATTTATGAAATATGGTTCGTTATCTCTAACAAACCATAGAAACCTCTAGAAGGATAGAAACTTTTATTCCAGAACACACCTCTCTATATATTTTATTTTCGAGTCCAGATCAAGGGTAATTTCGTATTTTGCTCGCTCACTCGCATCTTTAAAATCCTAAACCCTTGCTCTTCGGAGTTTAGAGCGCATTTGAGGTTGTTGGTTTTCACGCTTCTTCTTTCATCACATTAATACTGAGATGGCGGCGGCGAGGAGGTTGATCCCATCGCTGAACAGGATATTGGTTGAGAAGATCGTGCCTCCGTCCAAGACCACCACCGGGATCTTGCTTCCCGAGAAAAGCTCCAAGGTATAACTTATTTTCCAAATCGCAATTTTAGGGTTCTACTTAAAACAAAATCCTAAAATCCCCAAATTTATTGAAGGAATCATTCCTTTTTACTTGGACTGTAACTTGTTTGGAATCCATACCTTTCATGAATCATGATTTCAGTTCTCTTGGGTCTCCCAGAAGAGTGTTGATGTGCCTGATCTCGTTACTCGTGACTTATGTATAGCCATTTGTCATATTATAACTTATATAGCTTATTTGATCCTATAAAAACAGGACACCTTTAGATTCTTTTATCGACACATGTCATATGGTTAAAGTAAAACAACGGCTCACCCATTGTTTTTTACTTTCTTACATGTTGATTATCGATTGGCTGATATGTTTGCTATTAGAGCCAATGGTAGAAACAAGTAACATCAATATAAATAAATATTTTACAAAGATGAATAGAAACTAGTCAGATAAGTCGATGGCATTGTAGTTTCTCTCTTTGCTTTCGAATCTTTTGCAATGTTAGATTATTTATTTAGAGAAAAGATGAGCGTACCCTTTCATTTTGAAGATACTTTCTCTCATATTCTCCTCTAGATATGTGCATATCTCGAGAACCTAATATTCTTATGGACCTTATGCGATATACATGTCTTTAAAACTGCTTACTTACTTTGTCATCAATTATTTTTTAACCTTTTTTGGTGAACTTTGTGTAATATTCTTCCAATGTTGAGATCAACTATTATTTTGAATTACGGAAATGATATATACACTTGATAAGTTGATTTAATAGAATTTACCCTGCAATGAATTATCTGTTTTGTACTGTTTGAATGTTTTTACGTTTTCTAACTGTATATGATCTTAATGTTAAACTTTCCTAACCTTTTGTCTAGTTTCATAACTTTCATGGATGTATATTAGTAGTCTTCAATAAAATTATAGGATGTTATTAAAAAATGAGTTTTCTCCAAATTTTAGTACTCAATGAAGTCTGTTTATTTGATTTGTTTCTGAAATGATTTATATCAAAGTTACGTAGTCTGAAATCTGAATGATTTTTTTAGTTAAACTCTGGAAAAGTTGTTGCTGTTGGTCCTGGAGCTCGTGACAGAGATGGGAAAGTCATTCCTGTTTACCTCAAGGAAGGGGATCTTGTTCTTCTACCTGAATATGGAGGAACAGAAGTAAAACTCGCTGATAAGGAGTACGCACATTCTTCCTTGTATTTCTTTCTATAAAGTTAACCTTTCATCTTACAGTTGCTTCTATGATATATCTTATTTCATATTTTTATTTTTTTTGAATTGTTGTTGCAATTTGCAAATGATTCTTTTAGATTTTGATTTTCTAAAGAATTGGGTTAGAAGATGATATGCTGTGATTAATTGTTGATTTTGGTATTTTATAATTTTTGTTGTTATTTTTTTATGAAATTCATGCAGATATCACCTATATAGAGACGACGACATACTGGGAACATTACTTGATTGATTCTCGATCGAAGATGAAATACCAGCTTTCTGCGTTTTGCTCTTTTATTACTATTTACTATTTGTAGTAGAGTGATTCTGAAAGTTGAGTGAGAGAAACAACTTTTTTAATGTTTTGGAATAAATCCAACTTGAAATGTTATCATATTTTGTTATTTTAAAAACTAAGAAAGTGAGTGAGGAAGTTCGAATGCTATTTTGTTATATTAAATTTAGTATCTTCCTATTCAGTTTAGAATTCATACATTGGTTTTTATTTATGGTTCTTTAAATTAAATATATCTAAAGGACTAGGACCAATGAAGCGATTTGGTCTGTGGGTGGTTGGGAAAAATAATTTTGGTTTACAACTGGTATAGGGTATTACTGTATGGTATGAAGCATCTGGGTGTGTTTTGGTCTGAAATTGACAGAGGGACATAAGTTCCATTTTAAAGTTATAAAGCCGAATTGTTTGCATATATTGAAAGTTGAAGTGTTGAGAAGGAAGGAGATTTATTTATTTATTACACTGAAATCCTGAATCTAGCACTGTTGATGGAGTCCAATCAATCATGGTGTATTAATTGTTTATAGAATTATAGTGAGTGTTGATGGATTTGGAAGTGTTTGACCATGTTGATTAGTTTCCTAATTTTAGATGTTTTTGCGTGTTCCTGTTTGTTGTCTCAATCTCGTGTCGTTTTCCACATTAATTTCTTGCACTTTTCCAAACACAAAACAGAGCGAAATTAATTGATTTGAGTTCAGCTTTGTGTGTTATATATGACCCACCACACACCTCGAGAATCTAAATCTTATATAACCTAATAATCTATAGATCCTATCTTTATGAGTTTAAGGTAATTATCGAAGTAGAAGTGTAGAACAACATTGCAACAGCAGAGAAAAGAAACTATACAAGTTTCAAACTCGGTCCCCCCCTCCCAATCACCTTCCTTCTCCTTCATCCTTCACCTACTTAATTAATAACCAGCCCAGCATTCCTGCAATTCAAGACCCTGAAAACCAGCACTCTAGCTACTGCGCATCATAACTTCACCACCACCCTAACTGCTGTTGCATCCACACAATCTGGTGGCAGGCAAGCTATTCTAGAATGTGAGCTTCCAAACATCTACATGAAGATCACTTGCTCTTTGGCTCCTCTCTTGCTTTCGTTACTTCTTCTTACAACCGATTTTTCCCATGCTGTTGTTCTCCGGAGCTTCCGCAGATTGCGAGGTGCTAGTACTAGCTTCAACCCACATCAAAAAATCAGTGCTGCTCATCATCATCATCATCCAATTGCTGATTTCAGACATTCGAGAGAGGAGGAAGATGCTCAAAAAAGAAAAGTCTACTGTGGCTCTAATCCTTTGCATAACAGGTAGAAAGAACAGTACTAGTCTTGATCTCCATCCATGATCACATGTTTCTGGAGTAGTAGAAGAAGAGCAGCAAGAAGGATTCATGTACGAATTTATGAACAAAGTAAATCTCCTCCTACTCTCCTTCTTCTTCTTCTATAGTTGGTTCTATATCGATTATTGCTGTAAGAATTTTGGGTAGTACATGAGATTGGCAGAAATAATTCCAGCAAGTGTTGGTCAAATGGAGGAAATATCCAAAAGGGGTTTTGTCTGTGTCTGTAGAGTTGCTGTTTAACTATTTGAATCGGACAAATAGTCTGTTTCTCTGTCATTGTTTACATATATAAACACCCATTGGATTCTTTCTGCACAACATATTAGTAACTAAATAACACCCAAATCAACTTTCTGCTATCTAAATAATCCAATCCCTATATCTCTTTCCTATGTAGTAGAAAATCAAACAGTGAAACTTCAATGAATGAGATCCATGGAGCTACATACGACCTAGAGCTAAATAAATTAATTCCAGTTTTCAAAGCACCAATGAACAGATGAAACTAAATTGGCATGGTTTAATACTTAACATTGGGAAGAGATTCTACAATTGACAGTTTGACACCATGCAATCTCTCATTTTCAACTGTCAAATCTATCCACTTCATGCAACTAATATTGACTGCTTTCATTAATCTTTCTACACATTTTTCTGACAGTTAATACTACTGCAGTTTTCTTCTTTTCTTTCTATTTTCAAAACTCTATGCGGCCTTTGGGCCTTTGAACTTGCTGACTTGGGTTAATTTGTACTTTGACCCTTTGGGAGTTGAGACAAGTTAAGGAGAGTGAGTTCTTAATCAGCTAGAAAAGCTGGGTCTGAGCCTTGGATCGGATTATTTTTTAGCCCAACCCAATAGTATTTGGGTTTAGTTTTATACCCGAACAATACCTAAATTACCAAATTTATTCGAATTTGTGATATTGTCATGTACTCACGAATTAATATTGTCCAATCCTCTCTTATAAAGGAATTAATTAGTTAATAACTAATTAAAACCATAAACTTATTTTACTTTATTTTAAATCCTTGCAGGTAATTAAAATAATTCGAGTACGGGCCAATATTAAAGTACATTGGAAGAGATCAACAACAGACGGCCCAAAAGTAACATGGATTAAAGAATTCAGTTTAATCAATTACTTAAACCAATTGTAATTAGTTAAGATAAGTAACAATTTTTAGTTAATTACAATTAATCTAAATAGCATGTCATACAGGTACTCCGATAAGCAAGCTGAGACGAATGGTGGAAAGTATAAGAGATAGAAAACATAAAGACATGTTAGCTGAGAGAATTTGGTTGAAGATCCCGATAAAATTCTATATTCTCTTGTAAAGGGTGAAATGAGACCACCTAAACACGTTCAGAAAGTTAAGCTGGAAAATACAAGTACCACCTACTTGCTTGTTATGCAATCTGAAAGATAAAACTATGAGTCATCATTTCTCCAACTGTTCATATTCCAGATCTCTCTCTTAATTCCGTTGGCAGAACACCTAAATTTCGTCTTCTGGAAAATAATAAATATTTCAGTTTTCAGTCAATCCAGTCCAGATAGTAGATCGGGGGATCTGACGAAGGCTGCGCAAAAAATTACGCATCACTTTCCCCCTTGGGGGTTACTATAGAATGTTATTGGGTGTTTATCGTGAGTCCTTAAAGATATCAGTCTTTTTTTTTTATTCATATTATTACAAGAAGAGTTGTTGTTACCCTTTTGAGACATCTATGGTGGAATCATAAAAATATGATAGATTAACCTTTTAACACAGCGTATCTAGTTACTGTATAACTAATGTGAGAGAGTCAATGAGTTTTTTACTCAATTCTTTTTATTTATGTTGCTATTTCTATACTCTATTTTTGTAAATTGGTCATTAATTTTATTTTTTTAATAAAATTTAATCGTTTCAAAAAAAAATGTCATAAACAAATAAAATGTTCAATTTTAATACAGTCTTTTCTAAAGGTGAGATTCTCCGTCCCCGTACTCAGTACCCGCCCGTCGATTTATTACCCGAAGTAGGAAAATCCCCGTCCCCGTAACCGGTACCTGTCCGTCGATTTTCCTACCCGAAGTAGGAAAATCTCCGGCCATTTCCGAGTACCGGGATGGGGATTAATCCCCGCCTTGGATAATCTCCGTGTTCGGGGAAAATTGTATATAAACCTTATAAATAATTTATATAAATAATTTTATACAATATATTAAATAGATAAATTAATATTTAAAATCGTAAAATTAAATTTATATCATAATTTAAAATTTAAAAGTTAAATCTATATTCTAATAAAATCGTAAATATAAAAAGTAAAAATCCAATCGATAATCGTTCAATGATTGAATCATAAATAACCTAATCTCGAACTTCAAATACTTAAAATATAGTTTTTATTCTTGTTCCACCACCGACCATCATGTTCCACCGTCTTACATCTTCTCTCCAAGGTCTTAAAGTAATTAGCTATAGCCTGTCTGCCTATATGAAGTTTTATTCTACTACATTTTTTTTTAAAATAAAATAACTAAGGTAAGCTATCAAATTTATTCTAGTTAAATGAAACAATTAAGGTAAGCTGTCTATTTTTATTGTCTTTTATCTCCATTATTCTACTAAATTTTTGCTAGGTAATTTTATATAGTTTCAAATTCTATATTATTTAATTTAATTTCAAACAACTATGTTATTTTAATTTTGTAGATAATGAAACAGAAGAAAAATCAAACTCGATTGTTTCAGACATAGAAACTATAAGCCCGACTGATCTTGATCACCATGACGATGATCTTTTTGCTAGTGGTGAAAAAGTTGAAGAATAATTAATTTTGATAATTTTTATTTATTAACTAAATTATTATCTATTTACATTTAGATTATTTAATTTTTAATTATTTAGACTATTACATTTAAATCAATATTATTATTATTTGAAGTAATTAAATTTATTAAATCAATATTTTAATTACATTATTAAATATTAAGTAAATACTAATATTAGTATTTAATAAGTTACTGTTAAAATAAATTAAAAAATAAAAAATAAAAAAATATTTTGACCGTTTGATCGGGGATTTCCTCGTCACCGCTCACCCCTAATCTTTTCTCACTCGTGAAATCATTTGTCGACGACGTCTTCCCCATATTATCCTCGCACACTCCGGTGATCCGGTCGTCGTCGATTGTCGTCTGTCGCTGTCGTTCACGCCGGAAACAATATAGGACTGGTATCTCTCCAACGTCAAGTTGAATCTCTCGAACTAGATTCTCTTGAGGAATCAGTTTGAACCGATTCTCAACTACTTAAATATGTATTGTCTCAGCGATCTAAAGGTTGCAGTATTGGAGAGGAGGGAATTCCGAGCTTCAACCCGGATTACCAGCTTCGTGAAAGATATGTCAAAGGAAGAACACTACTAGAAATACAGAAAACAACGGTTGATCCTTGAAATTCGATACCACATCGGCACAACGATTGAGTGTGGAGCCAATCCTTGGAACTCCGGTCAAAGGACGCAACAGATCAATATGCAGAAGGGATTTGGCGCGGAAGATATTCTAATGGCAATGACATTGTGGTGAGCTAGTTCGAAAGGAAATCATGGTACTGGGCAGGAAGATATTCAACATCGTCACCAAGCTCCTTACAGCCCTAACCTCAAAACTCCTATCCCCAAATCAAACGGCATTTACCAAAGACCAACGGAGGAAATGTTAAGGGGGTTCGATTGTTCTCATCAATGACAGTTTGAAAAAGTTGATCCGAAGATTTAACGGTAACAAATTGGAGGGTCATCACAGTAGTAGCACTGTGGGATTAAAGAAAAACCAAACCATAGCATCTGTTACCTTTAATCCAGATCATTTGATCTAAATATACATTTTCTTTGCAACAATCAAGAAGAACCCAATCTTAAATTCCCAATTCCATGTTGTTGAAAATTCGACTGGTTAAAGACCGAAACCAATATCTTCTGTAACAATGAGATGGGATGGATAACAGCAACGTCATCTACCGTAATAACTACTACCCTTACAACTTACAAACCTTACTCCAGACTCCAGACTACACTCATAGACTGTTCCGAATCTGGAACCAACACAGCTGTGAGACCTTCAGATCTTGTACGAATTGATTTGGAAAACATTAACCACCCAGCTGCCCTTCCGCCTCCTACCAAAACATGCTCACGAGGAATCACTATGGCCGTATGGACAAAATTGGATCATAGGGCATGCGTGGACTATAGATTCGTCGACACGGTTCGTGTTTTGATGATCCATAATAACCTTTCCTGGTTTTCTGGCCTACTCTGTTTTTTTTTTATTCGGCCGGAATATGGGCGTGGCCGACATGATGTCTTTTTATTTTTTTTTCCTTATAGAACGAAACGAACAGAACCTCCACCGAGCTGGCCAAGAACAGCAGGCGAGCATCCACTATAATAGAATAGAATGGAATGGAATGAAATAATGAATGCATACTTAAAGCCGGGCTAAAGCTGCTGCTATCGACAGCACTGTAGCAATATAATCAACTCTCCATGTCTTCTCGAATCTCAACGACAGTCGACAGTACAGATACAATCTCTGAATCTCTGATCCTTGATTCCATTCACTTTTCAATTCTAATAATAAAAGCTTCTATAAGCCCATGAATGCTCAGTGCTGGGTGCTGGCTACACCGTTGTTAGTGCTGCCGTGGTTGCTTCTCTGAACCATCTGCTTCTGCTGTTATTGCTGTTGCTACAGCCAACACACTCTTTTCTTTTTGCCGCCTCGCCTCTAAGTGGAAACTGGAAGAGAGAGAAACTACCCATTTTCTATCTCTTCATATTCTCCTCCTCTTCGTCTTCTAGCTCCACGCAATCTACAGACCAGGATGATAACATTGGTTGACCTTTACCATGTGTTGACGGCGGTTGTGCCTCTCTACGTAGCGATGGTTCTGGCTTATGGCTCTGTCAAATGGTGGAAGATCTTTACGCCAGATCAGTGTTCCGGTATCAATAGATTTGTTGCGTTGTTTGCGGTTCCGCTCTTGTCTTTCCACTTCATCTCCAGCAACAACCCATATGCGATGAACTATCGGTTTATCGCTGCTGATACGCTACAGAAACTCATCGTGCTATTTGCGCTTTTCATCTGGAACAAGGTGTCGGCGACTGCGTCGCTTGAGTGGTCCATCACTTTATTTTCCCTCTCCACACTCCCCAACACCCTCGTCATGGGTATTCCGCTTCTCAAGGGAATGTACGGGAAGGATTCCGGCACTCTTATGGTACAGATCGTGGTGCTACAGTGTATCATCTGGTACACGTTGATGTTATTCTTGTTTGAGTACAGAGGAGCCAGGATGCTGATTTCCGAACAGTTTCCGGACACTGCCGGCGAGATTATCTCCTTCAGAGTGGATTCTGATATTTTGTCGCTTGATGGGAAGGATAGACTCGAGACGGATACGGAGATTGGTGATGACGGGAAGTTGCATGTCAAGGTAAGGAAATCGACGAGCTCAAGATCGGAAGCTTACTCGAGAAGGTCGCAGAACGTAACGTCGTTGACACCGAGGCCATCTAATTTAACAAATGCGGAGATTTACTCACTTCAGTCGTCTCGGAATCCGACGCCGAGAGGGTCTAGTTTCAACCACACGGATTTCTACTCGATGGTCAATGGAAAGCCAACCGTCGGATTAAGTCCGAGGAATTCTAGTTTTGGGAATGTCAACGCGGGATACGACGAAGAAGCTGGTGTTCCCGTTGTTGCTGCTTCTACTGGCTACCCTGCTCCGCAGTCGGCTGGTTTAGGTGCTAAGAAGAAAGGTGGCAATGGGGGTGAAGCTGGTAGAGATCTTCATATGTTCGTGTGGAGTTCCAACGCTTCTCCAGTTTCCGACGGAGGAGTTTTCGGCGGCGGGAACGATCAAAATGGTTCAAAAGGTAAAACCGTAATAAATACTATTTTTTCGTTGCATGTTTTTAAATTTTATATAATGTAATAATTCCTTCAGACATGTACGCCGTCTACGGGCAAAACGAATTCAGTTTCCAGAACAAACGTGGCCAGCAGCAGTGCGGCGGTGATGCTATGGTGGAGAAGGAGAGAGACGAGCCGAGTCTTTCTAAGCTCGGTTCAAACTCCACAGTCGAACTCCGACCAAAAGTCGGAGCGGACGGCGAGCTGAGAAACTCGTCGATGCCACCGGCAAGCGTGATGACGAGATTGATTTTGATCATGGTATGGAGGAAGCTCATCCGTAACCCAAACACTTATTCCAGCGTAATCGGTCTGGTCTGGTCTTTGGTCTCTTTTCGATGGGGAATATTGATGCCTGCAATTATCGCTCGTTCCATCGCCATATTATCGGACGCAGGTCTTGGCATGGCGATGTTCAGTTTGGGTCTGTTCATGGCATTGCAGCCGCGGATCATAGCCTGTGGGAATTCCGTTGCAACCTTCACCATGGCAGTGAGATTTCTGACCGGACCGGCGGTGATGGCAGCTGCTTCCATCGCCGTTGGGCTTCGTGGTGTGCTTTTGCACATTGCAATTGTTCAGGCGGCGCTTCCTCAAGGTATAGTTCCGTTTGTGTTTGCAAAGGAGTACAATGTGCATCCAAAGATCCTAAGCACAGGGTAAGAATTAATTAAATTATTTAAACAGATTAATGATTGACTAATGATGTTTAATTATTTAAGTGTTGGTTTTGTTTTTTAATTATTTAAACAGTGTCATATTTGGAATGCTGATAGCACTTCCGATCACGCTTGTTTACTACGTCTTGCTGGGGCTATGAATCCGAGAAGGAAGGAAAACAGCAGCTATTATGATATTTATGGTTTTAGTGTTTAGATTATTAGAGTAGGTAGGTAATTATTGCAGTCATCTGTCAGTATTAGAACTGTTAACCTAGCTTTGCTTGTACTAATTTTTAATCAAATCATTATGTTTAATTTAAATCATATCTTAATTACATTGCAATTTGTACGTACAATTATGAATGAGATCTTAATTGTAAATTTGTAGTGGACCAATTTTTGGACGGGAAAAACCTATTTTCTGGGTCTTCGCTTTAATTATTGTCAAAGTAAATATCCTGCAAATCGTCTGAATTTTTTTTATTACATATACTTTCAAAAATTATTGGGGCATTCCGAGAATTGAACTCGGAACCTCTCGCACCCTAAGCGAGAATCATGCCACTAGACCAAATGCCCTATATATTTTTTATTATAAAATTTAAAATTAATTTGTAATAGCTAGTATTGCATTAAAATGATAGAAGGTTCTATAGGACTATAGGAGGGATATTAATAATATTCCCATAATTTGTGAAATCCCTAAATTCATCCATTAATTCCAGTCTTCCTTCCACCAACATCTCAGTTTCCCTCCATTTCTCTTACTCGATTTCTTCCTCTCCTCCTCATCGCCGGTCGGCTACCGTCGATCAAGATCATTCCGACAGTTGGTCATCGGATTTCCAGACTTCATCCGGTTATCTTTATTTCATTTTTCCTGTTATTGGTTTTTATTTCATTTTTATCTTCATTCCATTTTCAGATTTTTATTTCTCCTATTATTTAGTTGTAATTTGACAAGTTTAGTTTCTCAAAAATTTATCTATTTAGTTTTCCAAAAATAAATTAAGCCCCCTTGAGGGTATAGGAATTTGGCCGGGAAGCCCCGCCAAATCCTTGCTCCGCCCTGTGACCCGTCATATACTCCCCTCTCCAAGCTTTTGATTAACAAAGTAAAAAGTAAATAATTTGTGATATGGTTTGTAATTTGTAAATTGCTAATTTTTCGTTATTTGAAGTTAGGTACTTAGGTTTCAATCGAAATCTTCAATATTTGAAAAAATATAGGTGAAACTTCAAACTCTAATTCAAATACCCCAACCAATCTACCAACAGTAGATCCAGATCCACCAAGAATAGTTTCTTACTTGCATTTTAGTTTGTATTTAACTTTCAAATGATCTTGTTTTTAGTATTTCATTATGACTTCTATTTGAAACTTATGCTTGACTCTCATCATTTATTTTTGGTAAATTTTCCAGTTAAAAATTAAAATAACAGCATATTTTCCGTTGGCATTTTAAATTATTTTTTGACAAGTTGTTTGTTAGATTCTCTCTCCATCAATTCCTCAAAATATGATCCGATTCTATAATTCAAGTACAAGTTTATTTCTTTAGCTAACTAAGTATCTTTACTCAGTATCAGTGTATACATTGAAGGCATGCCTATCTTTGTGAGAGAGAATGTTTTTATCGGCGACATCAATGGCGCTGCAGATATTCTTCAGAAGGGAAGCAAAGAGTTCACTCACGTGCTCTCTTTACTCAGCTCTTCATCCATCTCATTCTTTTCTGACTGGAGATCGGATGTTTCAATTTTGACAAAAGACGTAGAAAAGGTTTACATCGATGGGTCGAAGATTTGTTCCAAACCATATGATGATAGGTTTGATGCTATGGCCTCAAAGAATGTGTTATCATCTGAAAAGTTGCTTTATTCACTTGAACTGGTTGGACCAGAGTTGACACTTGTAAGGATGGCTATCCCTCTTAGAGATATGGAGGAAGAGAATTTGTTGGATCATTTGGATGTATGTTTGGATTTTATTGAGAAGGGTAAGAAGGAAGGAGCTGTTCTGGTTCATTGCTTTGCTGGTGTTTCTAGAAGGTATGATGGAGATATATTGATATGTGTTTACTTTCATTAATTTCTTTCAATTTTTTTTTTGCAAACGGGGCATACTTTTTCACATAATATAGAAATGTCTACGTTCGAAAGATTTACCAGAGCTACATAATATATCACCGGGTAAATCGTAGTGGAAATATACACACTGAAACTTGAACCGGGACCTCCAAAAACTTTAATAGTGAGTAGTGACTGTGACCAATTAAGCTAATCCCCTAGTGTTGTAATCATTGTGGCATTACTTGAACAAAATCTTTCAATTCATGTGCGTGTAATTTATTGCTTTGAATTATAATGACAGAAGATGCCAAGTTTTCATTATTTTTACCAATTTTGGCCTATACCCTTAAATTCAATTTGTATTTTGCAGTGCAGCTGTCATTATAGCATATCTCATGAGAAGTGAGCAGAAATCTCAAGAAGGTTATTTCTTGTACAGTTGTATTATGATTTTGTATGTGGTATGCAATGGCATTTGCAATGTTCCACATTGCAAAATCTTTTTCTCATTAAATTTTAATGTACTGCATAATGGCGTACATTTTCATTTATTCAGATGCGCTTGAATCATTAAGGCAGAGCTGTAATTCTGTTTGTCCAAATGATGGATTCCTTGAACAGGTTGGATATTCATAAAATCTTATATGAATTGTGTTTTTATTTTTTTAAATGGTATTTTATGTTCATTAAAATATATAATTTTAATTTCTTGCAGTTAAAAATGTTTGAAAAAATGAATTTCAAAGTAGACCATAGTAACCCCATTTATAAGCAGTTTCGGTTGAAGGTATTAGGTGAGTTTCTTTTGATTAGTGTCGCATGGTTAAAAAATCTTCAGATATTTTGACAGGATAAGCATTTTATTATTTGGAATTGTATTAGTGAGATTTTCAATATAAAAATGCATTAACTGTTATCTAGGCCTTTTAACTTGTCAATTTGTCATGCAACTTCAATTAATGATCACGGGACATAGAGGGCTAAAACTATAATCTTCATTAACAATCTACATATAATCAGGTCATTACTGCTCTAAATATTTTATTATTTATTACATATTTTATACCATTTAGATTTTATCGTTTCAGAGGTGACTCTAGAACTTTGAGCACCATGATCTATTCTTTGAGTATCATGAGTTTTGATTTCTTTTTAGGTGATTCTTACTATATGGGGGCAAAGATAGACAGTTCCATATTCGGTGCTGATCCAGGTGTTCCTGTGGTATCAAATCCTGTAGTGACAGTTCACAAGAAAAATGAGCGAACATTAGGCTACCGTTGTAAAAAATGCCGAAGAGTAGTTGCTGTGCAAGGAAATGTTATTGGTCACAGTCCTGGTGAGGGTGAGAAATGCTTTGAGTGGCGGAAACGGAGAAGTGGAAACCCATATAAACAAATTGATGAGAATTGTACTTCTCTGTTCATTGAACCTCTGAAGTGGATGACTGCAGGTTGGTAAAATCATTATGACATTATCCATTTTCATGGTTCTAAGTTCTAACCTTTTCATTTATTGATGATAAACCTTTCCAATTGCATTTTGACTTTCTATAATTCTTTTATGAGCATTTTAGAATTTAGATTCTGGGTGCTATGTCTATTTCAGTGGAAGAAGGTGCATTGGAAGGAAAGCTTTCATGTATTCACTGCAATGCACGCCTGGGGTACTTCAACTGGTCAGGTGTCCAATGTAGCTGTGGAAATTGGATTACTCCTGCCTTTCAGATTCACAAAAGTAGGATTGATGTGAGCAGCTTGTAAAAAAGTAAACAATCATTTTCTTTTCAATTGATACAATGATTTTTCATCTGAATTTTAGAATACGAATATACGATACTCATTTTAGAAATGCATTTTGAGACATTGTATTATAAATGTTAATACTTTTTATACTTGACAAGCTTGTAGTGTCAAATTAGTAATGAAATATTGAAATTTATCCGAAACTTTGAATTCAATCCTCAATCATATTTTTTATAACGGTTTGTCAATTTCCATGGTATAGGATTTACCATGGTCAGTTGGGTCTGATATGTCCACTTGTGTAGTCTTAAACATTGTATTAAATCATGTTTAAAATTTAAAACTGAATATTAATGTATGTTATCCAATGTTTTTGATTATATTAAATTTGTCAATTTGAAGTAATATTTAAGTGTTAATTATAAGATTTATAATTTAAAATTGATATTTTCCAATATATTTGGTATTCTTTTTTAAATTTTCACTTGAATTATATTTTGACTTAAATTTCAATTCTCAATCATATTTAAAATGTTTTGACTTAAATTAAAAATATTTGTAAAATTTAAAGTTGAATAACATTATGATTTGGAAATTGTTTTTATCATGTGAACCTATAAAATTGTTCTCTTTGCTGTTTTTTGTTCTTATTGTGTCGATTTGAGTTGTTATTTGTCAAGTCTAATCTCCTGCATATATTGGTATTCTAATCCCAATGCTCGACTCGTGAATCCTGAGCCCTACTCTTGACCCAAACTAAAATAATTCCATCAAATTTTGATGCTTTGATTTCCTTCCATATATTACCTATCAGGCTATTATTGTGACAGCCAATCATTTGGATATGAAATGATCCGACTGACATTTTGCTCTGTTTTTTTATTTTTGTTTATAAATATAAAATTCTATTTGAAATTTGAGTGGATATAGGCATAAATCCATATAGCATTGTAAGTTTGAGTTTTTACTTGGTTCTAGAAACTAAAGCACCCCCCTCCCTTCTTTAATTATATTAAGTTTGGTTGAGATTTGGGCAGTTGGGCCTATTAGTTATTGGGTCGGTCACACATGGGGTGTAATCTTCCACCTATTAAGCCATAGTTTGATATTAGCCCAGGTCCAATCCCTGGGGTATCATCATAGTCCATAGATCATCTGTAATTCTGATTCTGGATTATTTGTGGTCTTATGTGTACCATGTGATATGGTTCTCATGATTTGGGTCCATAATCAAAGTTAACTTTCAAGTACAATGCAAATAAAGAACTTGGATTTCAATACAAGATGTAATAGGCTGATAAGTTAGAAAAGAAAAGCCTTGTTCAAGGTAGGCCCAATTTCGGTTAAAGTTCTTTTATTTGTTATATTATCAATTAAAGGTGATAAACCCATTCTCTCTTCTAAACACGTGTGATTAGTGATTTAATAAAAATCCCCAAATCTCCCACGTCCATTGCTCGCCGGCGACCTAATTCCATCATCCACCGCCGTCTCCGATCCTCTTGACGATCGGGGGAAATGACAGTAATTAATGGCCGTGGTACGTCGACCCAACGTACACATGCAGTAACACGTAGTAGTGATCACCCTCCTTAAATAGTCCTTAATTGTAATTAAAAATTGATTGATGTTGGATTAATATTTGCTGTTTCTGCAGATGGTTATTGTTTTCATTAATGTGTGTTCTATTGTTGTATGGAATCTCTTAATCCTCTTAAGTAATAAAGAGTACTGGTACAACCTAACCAGTAACTGCAGCTGCATTAAATATTTGTTCGATTCTTCTTCTCTTATCGATTCCCTGTCCTTGTTTAAATGAGTGATGCAGTGGGAACATCGATTTTTGAAATATGCTTTTCATATCATCACTACTGTTTGAGGAGTTTCTGTAAATTGTGTTGCCTGGTCCTGGTTGTTTTAGTTTTATTCTTGTTGGCTAAGAACTTAAGATGATAGATATATCATTGATCTCAATTCACACATCCAACAACCTGAGGAAAATTAAGATTAGATTGATTGCAATCTTGTCATGTCAAACCCAAAAGCCTGAGGAAAATTAAAGAACTCAGCATATGCATGCATGCATGCATGCATTCATTGGAGATCGATAGATTCAGTGGGAGGAAAGAAGGAAGAGGTATTTACATGTAGAACAATAATGTCGATCTCAACCCTACTCTCTTATCTCGCTACCCATCTGCTGATCAATCTTCCGTATCTTCGCCTTCGAGATGCAATCTCTTCTTAGAATTTCCATCAAGCGGAACGCCAAATAGCCTCAGTACTCCCACGCCTTGATCGTCGGAAAGACTCGTCTCCGCCATTGGCCTGCTAGAATTAACACCGTACAGTGATAATGGTGTTGCCGCTGCAGGTGCTGGTGATGATCTTTGCTCGGGTTGCACCGGGCTGACATGGTTCTGGAGAAAGTAGATGATGTCATTGTATAGTTTCTTCATGTGGGTGAGTTCTGATAAGAGGAACGTGTTCCGTCTCCTCAGCCTCTGGTTGTCCTCGGATAGAGTCGACAGGAAATGATGTTCTCCGACTCCAACTCCGACACCGACTCCGGTGGAAGTTAACGGAATCGGTGGTGCTTGTAACTGAGCATGTGCATCCCATGGTATTTCGTTAGTTAGGAAAGAAGTCTGAGAGAGCATGGGGTCATGGTAGAAATGGTGCTGATGGTAATGTTGTGAGATCTGAGAGCTTTTTCTCCGGTGAATCTCCGACAGCAAAGGTTTCTGACCTTTTCTGAAGAACTCGTTTGCAAATTCCCATCTGTCAGCCACAATCTTTCGGAACCCCTACAGGATAGAGATCGATGGATCGATCAACAAAAGAAAGGAGAAAAGATATATACATATATATATATATATATTGGAGAAAACACCGACATAGGTATTGAGTTGCCTAACGAAACTGGAGAAGTTATTGTGCTTGAAGTAGTTAGGAAGAAGATCCCTGGCAAACTCCGGTGGCTTCCACACGACAAAGGTTGTCTCATCTTCTCCCCACGACACGATGTGATCAGTGTAGCTGTCTTCTACGAGCTGGTATGTCTTAGTGAGAAATGGTGCCGGAACTGACTTCTGTGAATCCATGGAAACCACCATCTCCCCACATTTCTCCACCAGGTATGCCATTTTCGAGTAGCAAAGTCTTGAACTTGGACACCACAGGTGGAGATGGAGATGAATATAGATGATAAGTACTATATATATATATATAAAAACATAGCACCCTCTCCCTCTTCCTCCCTCCATTGGCAGATTCAGCACATCAGCCTTTTTTTTTATTTTTTTATTTGTTTATTTTTGTCCATGCACGGTCCCCAACATGTCTGTCTGAGTGTCTGTCTGTCCGTTTTGTGCGTGTATTATTAGTTAGAGATAGAGAGAGGAAGTATGAGGTGACATGAGTTTGAATTTCTTCACCCATGATTGGCAACCAAGTTAAAACCTCAGAGCAATAGCATATAACCAGGTGATGGACTGTTGTCGATGTTTATCTGTAACTAAACTGTTGGAAACTGTACATGAAGAACAGCTAGCTACCCTTTTTATGGAAAACATACACATATATTTCACCAATATATGTGTCTATAAATTCAATGGAAGCAAGCCATGTAGATCTAAGAAGAAGAAGAATTGTATAAGAGATTATATATACAATGGGCTTTAAAAAAGAAGAAATTAAAGGTTTTCTGATATTGAATTGAATGATTCATGATCATTAATCCCAATCAACAGTTGGTCTTTGTACGTGGATCTGGAAATCTGTAGATGCATACACTGTAACATATATATATATCAATTATCAATGCATCCCCGTGACTGAGATGGCAAGAATAATTTGTATGCAGACATACCCTTTTCATGTAAGATCGCTTTCTATTGCCCAATTCGAACTGTATGCATGTATGCATAAGACTGTAAACGATCTAGTTTGGGAACACAAAAACAGACATTCCTTCCATTCTATGCCCACATCAATGTAACCTAATTTGAATCAAATAGGTAAAATATTTAATTCATAGCTGTCTAGCTTAGCTAGCTAGCTAGCTTTGTTCAATTAATCTAATATATGTTTCAAATAATCAATCGATCAGGACTCAGGAGACTAGGAGAAGGAAGGAAAGAGGAAGCCAGGATGCATGGATACGACTGGTATTGCAGTGGTATTGGGTTTGGAAAGTCTGGAATAAATACTGAATCTGTTGAATTTTGTTTGTTTTTGAATCTACTGATCGATCTATACGTCTTTTTATTTTCCTTACAGATGCAACAGTACTGCAGCCTTCCTTCCACGCATCTGCTTCTTCCAGTCAAAATGCCCAAGAAAACCGCTAAATCCATTTTAAGCCATGACAGTGGAACAGACTTATGTAATTTGCACCACTGTTTGCCAGATACCAAAAGGTGTAACTTCTCATGTATAGTGGTGAGTTAGTGAGTGGTAATTTGGTATATACATATATATGTACATATTGACATCAATGGCGATATCAATGGCACAATTACAGATGAGGTAGCTAGGTTTTGGCTTTTGGATGATCCATGTCAATTTATTGAAAGCAACAGCCACCAGGGAAAATATGCATAAAAACAAAGGCACAGACATATATTCATTCATTATTTCTTTCAGAAAATATATATACCATTATATATACATATTGACAGAGAGCCCAGAGACTTGAGAGTGACAGAAGAAGAACAAGGAAGAAGAAGAAGAAGAAAATTGAATAATGAAGATACTGATGGAATTCGGATAGGGAAAATAGAGATACCCTAAGTTTCTTTACTTGTCTTGTATCAGGCCCACTTCCACAGTCTTCTGCACACCACATTGCACAAATCTAGATGTGAACATGTGAGCATGAGCATGACTGCATGGGTTGTGAGACTGTGAGCCGAGTTGAGGTAAACAACAGTTTGTTATATATTCTAGCTACCTGAATGCATACATGTGAAAGAATAGTAGACCTATAGCTAGAACAACAACAACAACAATCAGAAAAAGAAAGAGAAAGAGACTTAACTTAATCAATTGATTTATGGATTGAAGAAAAGAGGTTGTTTTTCTTTGATGTTGATTCAAAAAGAAAAGGGGAAAAGCTTGCTAGGAAGAAGCAAACATGCATGGGAATTTTAATTGGTAGAGAAACACAAAGTAAGCTTTGCAGAGAATGAACACACACCACTATCTTAGATCTACAGAGACTCACACTCATCATCTCAACTCAACTCAACTCATCGACCCGATCGATTAAAGTGATCGATATATATGTAGTCTGTACTGAGTACCGAACAAAGAATATGAAAAGAACATATATATTTTATGTTCTCTTTTTCACTTTTCATTCTCTATGCGCATTTAATGCGCATGTCAAACAAACAACAGATATGGCAAATACTTAGATTAGTTGATTAATCAGAAGTTACCACATTGATCGAGGATCAAAGATAAGTTTAATTTTTACTTTCTAGCTCCACTTTCCAATCCATATTCCATAGCATATATGCTGATGCATGCATGTGCTTGAACCTTCCAAATAATCTATTGGAGGAAGCTCACGAGTATGTTGTTTTATCCTCTGTCTCTGCTTCCATCCTAAATCAGTGAATTTATAATAAACATTCAGATGAGATCACATGATCAGGGCCAACATATTTCATTCATTAATACATGTTGTCATGTTGATCGATTGACTACCTACCTGCATTGTGGACAAAGATTCCCATGCCCTCCTACTGGACAGTGGGCACCTGGCTATGAGATTCCCATGCATGTATTCAAACACAGTCAAGGGGGTGGGAAAGAGAATAAAAAGAAAAAGTATGCTTGCATTATCTCATTTATCAGAGAGAAGGTCAAGCCTTTATCACCAACTCACCCCACAGCGGATTACTGAACACAGAAACTCACTGTTTGTGTGAACATTTTAATGGCTGAAACTGTTAAAGATGTTACTGGAACTTCTTAGTTAAACAACACATGAACATGGACTATATAAAAAATTCTTATTGTGGGGAATGCCATGCAGATCGAGGTTTGAGTGTAATCATTAATTATTATTTCGATGCTGGATCCCTTCTATCACTCTCGCAGGTCATGAAGTCAAGTAAAGTCCGGAACAGAAGGGCTCATTTCAGACATCTTCACAATGGATGGGTGCCTGGGTGGGGCTTCAAATCTTTAATCATCAGCTCATGCTCGTCTGCTTCATCGTGCTTTTTTTTCATTCTCTTTTTTTTTCTTTTAATTTTCTTCCTGCTGATCGAATAATTTCACGCTATCGTGGAATTGTTCCAGAATTCATGGTATCATTCCAGTTAGAATCTGGAATTTCTTTGAGACACTCAATTACTTTAAGCCCCAATAAAAGACCCCACCCAGGTCTGATTAACCAAAAATGAAATTATTTTGCCTTTTATGATTTAGAGTAAAACCATGATGGCCAAAGGAAAAAAAAGGACCATATAAATCAACAATTTGATTTTTTAAATTGTTAAAGTTCATACAAAGATTGATAAAAAGAAAAAGATTCGAAACTCTTTGAAAATGGATTCATTGTTGAGACAAGAGAAACATATTTGGCAATTGGTCAATGAATGTCCGGAAGGTATATGACTCCCCTTTGTTGTAGCTGTAGATTCGATCCCTTCAAATGTGTCATGTAGTAGTTTTCATTTTCCAACATACATTAAATTAATCCCTTTTCATTTTCATAACCATGTACAACGATATTAATATTGACTTCTTCTTGCAGTTTGAGTTACCCACATTTTCACAAATGGTATCAGAGATTCAATAAGTTACCCACATTTTCACAACGATCATTATATTTCTAAGCTTTGAATGACTATGAGAGGCATTGTGAAGGAATTAATAATATCAGAAATGGATAGAATTAAATTTGAACAGCAATATAGAATGGACATACAGTTGATGATCCATCTGCATTTCCCTTCTATGAGCTAAAATAATTTCCTTCTCACAGCCAGTGATCTAGATATCAAGGCAGTCCAAATTAATCATATTCGAACTATTTTTTATAAGCTCCTTCCTAGTGTCAACCTGCAATGAGAGGTATTCAGTGTTGGGTTTTTTTAATAAAAAAATAGGTAAAAAAAGTGCAATGAGCAAGCATTACAGTAAAAAAGTTCAACCACTGGAATGAACACTCAATGAATTACTTACTCGAGCACCCATAAGACCAGAGAATGCCAT
This sequence comes from Zostera marina, assembly GCA_001185155.1. Taxonomy (NCBI): domain Eukaryota; kingdom Viridiplantae; phylum Streptophyta; class Magnoliopsida; order Alismatales; family Zosteraceae; genus Zostera; species Zostera marina. The sequence continues at coordinate 158,034 of LFYR01001680.1, read as the reverse complement.
ATTTGCTTCAGCAACATCATCTACAACCAACTTCCTCAGTAGTCTTTTCTCAGGGTCTAGTGTGGTCTCCCATAATTGAGTAGGCATCATCTCACCCAAACCTGAACAAAAAAAATCATTTTACATTTTTACACTTAAATGCTTGGTTAATGGGAGAGTCAATGAGCTTTTTGCTCATTTCTTTTTACTTCTATTTTTATTTCTATACTCTATTTTTGTAAACTTGGCATTAGCCTTATTCTAATGAAATCTAGTAGCTTCAAAAAAAAAAAATCATACTGCACAAATGCATGATTGCGAGGGTAAAAAATACATATTCCTGATTATGTTTTAATTTATTAAGTAAATAACATATATCACATCTGATTTACCATACCTTTGAACCTTTGAATATTATATGAAGCATTAGAAGGAAATGTATCCAGTTTTTGCTTCAACTCTGCTTCATCATAACAGTAATATGCCTGTTTACCGCGTTCTAACTGAAAAGTTTAAAGCAAAGTTAAGTTTAGAAAACTGGGAAACTTAATTGCTAGTTACATTTAATGTAGACGATTGGATTTGAACCTTGTAAAGAGGAGGAACTCCTACATATATACAACCTTCATCAAACAATGCCTTCTGCAAATATAAATATACTATTGAGTCAACAGTGATTGTGCGTCAAGTAAAGTAATGTAAACAATGCCTTCTGCAAACATAAATATACTATCGAGTCAACAGTGATTGTACATTAAGTAAAGTAATGTAAACAATGCATGTTACTGTATAACTAGACTACATAGTTAATGGGAGAGAGTCAATAAGCTTTTGTTCATTTCTTTTTACTTATGTTTTTATTTCTATACTTTTTGTAAATTGAGCATTATCCTTATTTTTTAATGAAATTTAATTGCTTCAAAAAAAAACAATGCCTTCTTCAAATCCACCTGATATCTAAAGAAAAATGTTAACAAAAGTGTCCGAATGTGAGCACCATCAACATCGGCATCTGTCAGGATGATGATTTTATGATACCGAAGAGCCTCCTTTCGAAAATCCTCACCCTGAAAAATGAACTTTGGGAAATTAAAAATATATTCTAGAAGTAACAAGCAATAAATGAAAAGAAAAGTTGCACACACCTTCACCCCTAGTCCAAGTCCAAGAATAAGGTTTTGAATTTCTTCATTTTTGTACATAGCTGCCTCATCCTTTCTTTCAATATTTAATATTTTGCCCCTCAAGGGCAAAACAGCCTGCAAATAAAATAACATACTTGTCATATATGAAAATGGCTTGAAATTGAACACATGGAAATTAATGCACTTTTCACATTTATAACAGAGAAGATAAAAATTTCATTCAAGACTCAAATGAGCTAAAAGTGAATCTGCATAATTTAGTGAATTTGCAGTAGACGAACAAGGGATTGGGAATCATTGCCTCTTAGAGATGCAAATATTCCATCTAGAAACAGGTCTTCATGGATTCTCATTTTTCAAAAGACTTTGTGAATTGTGCTTAGTGATTACTGCCCAATACTCGGTTTCTTCTTGGTTTCATCATTATATTTATATATATAACAATTATATATTTACATTAAAGAAATTCAATTGAAATAGATGATTGTTGCATTAATAACGGTACTCACTTGAAATCGCCTGTCACGACCTTGTTTTGTGCTACCACCAGCTGAATCACCTTCTACAATGAAAATCTCTGAAAATTTAAAAGTTGAAATGTAAAAAGTTCACATAAGAAATATCAAATATGTCACCAATAGTAACTAAAATACCATTTCAAATTTGGAATAAACTTGTAATAAGACGGAGAAAAATAAGGGTTGTGAGGTTCAAGCTTTTTAATGTGACACCTAAGCGTCACATAGGCGGTTATGCGGTCCAGCGCATGTAGGCGTTTGCCTTCATGCGCTGGACGGGTTAGGCGGATCATTTAAGAGGAAATAGGGATTACGGAAATTGCACACGACTCGTTATCTGCTCCTTGCGATTCTCCACTACTCGCGATTCACTGTTCGCGATTCTCCACTACTCGCGATTCTGCTCCTGAAATCCGCGATTGATATCATTCCGATAGGGAAAATATAGAAACTTTTATATTTTCTATAAATATTTAAAGACATTTATAGAAAGTTTCTAATTATTTAATATTTTCTAATTTTGACATTACCTAATTCGTGAGAAAATATATAATTAGAAAGTTAATTTATAGAAAATATTAAATAATTACCATTAGCTCTCAATTACCATTAAGGAGAAACTAACTAATTTATAGAAAGTTTCTTTAAATACTTTCTATAAATATTTTCTATATAAATGCAGGGAAAATTTCTATAAATGTTTATAAATTTCTAGAAACTTCTATGTTTATTGCAAATTTCTATAAATGCAGGGAAAATATTGCAATTTCCCATCTGATTTTATGTGATGCTTAGGCGCCCCAGACGGTCATGCGACCAGGGCCATCACATAACCGCATGGTCGCATGAAAAAGCTTGGTGAGTTTGTCTACCATCAAGAGTTCAAGACAAAGGTGAAGCCAAAGTAATTACGGATTCACAGCATAAATTTATTTTTTCTAATATTTACTATAGATGAGCTGAACTTTTGCCCTAAACAGTTACTTCTTAAGTAGCTAGTAATATAGAAGTTGGAACTTGGAAAAAACAAAATATTGATCATTGACTAAATATATACCTGTTTTTAAGCATGGCTAAATTTTAAAAATCTTAATGAAGAGAAAAGATAATCTAAATTCTACCAATGAAGAAAAAAACCTGATTCCTCAGGATTAGTATTAGAACAGTCAGCTAGTTTCCCAGGAAGTGAAGATGATTTCAAAACACTCTTTGTTCTGACAAGTTCTCTTGCCCTTTTTGCTGCCATTGCTGCCTGGGGTAAAGAGGAGATAATGCAATCCAAAGGAGAAAAAATCGTCAGAAAAAAAAATCAAATGAAATTGTAAAGAAATAAAGATACACAAAAAAAAAAGTATAAAAGAAATTGTAACATCTTAGATGAGGTTTCCTCCCTTCCTTCACCACCCTTTGCTTATGGGGTGGGGTGTTCCCACTCCTCAGAACTGTATCCTTTGTAACTTAGTTCCTGAAAAAATCGGACATATGTTCTTTAACTGCCCTTACTCTAGACACATCCTCTTAGCCAGCTTTGAAGCCACGGCCACCAATCATATTGTATGAAAAAAATCTGAAATTGCAGGTACCACAGGCCAGAGGGTGGAAATATTAGACTTGGGGATGTGATTGAAAAAATCCAATGATTCCAAACCCTAAGGCCACGATCAAACTGTTGAAGGTTACTTTGGTCTCTACTGGGGGGAGGGGGACTACTTGGCACTTGTGGCAGAAGAGGAATAGAAGATGGAGAACAGGTAAGTTCAGATCTGAGGAAGTGTTGACTGCTGAAGTGATCAAGGACTGTAAGATTTGCTTTGAGATTAAGGCAAAGCCCCCTGATACGGGCCTGCCGGAAACTACTGCTATTAGTCATAGGTGTGAGAGAAATTAACATTGCTGCATGGTCGTTATAGGAACCAAACCGAAATTCTACCCTTGTTTCTGGGAATAGATCAACCCATACTTGGTTAGAGATGGTTCTATCCAGTTTGGACTGGATAAATTTTTCCACCACTTGATTATTCCAAGTGAATTCCCCTCTAATGTAGGGTACTTCCAACAGTTCTTGGTTAGTGGCTTCGAATTCGGATATTTAAATTACTTTCCGAAGCTAAACGAAATTGTATTTGGATGTTGTTAATACCCACCGATAATTATTCAAATTCAATTAATATCTGAATTCAAATATGAACATCCGTTAAGATATCCGATTAAGTTTTTTTTTATTGAATTAAAGCTTTCATGCTGAAAAGAGAGTAAGGGAAAGCCCAAGATAATTATATATTAATAATATATGTTTTATAATATTAAAAATATTAATTCTACAAATATAATTCGGATATAAAAATTGATATTTGAATACTGATCAGATGAATTTTGATTATTCGGATAATAAACGATTTCGGGTATAACGGTATCTAGACCGAATTCGTTCGTTTGACAAGCCTAGCATGTAGTGCCTTAAAGAATATGAAAGAGAAAATTACCTTTAAGGCATTAAGAGCCTTAGAGAGGATTAAATCCAATATATCAGGATGCAACTCCAAGTATTCTGTCAATTGCTCTTGAATACATTGATCAACTACTTTACGCACCTCTGGGTTTCCTAATCTCGTCTGTTTGCAATAAAAAAACACAGGAGAATGAAAAGAAGAAATGTCAAAATAAATATCATGAAAAAATATAGAAGAAACTGATAATATTAAAAAAAATGAAGATGGATCGTTGTAATAATGTTTTGTTATGGTGTAACCTTTGTTTGTCCTTCAAATTCTGGATTTGGCACTTTAACTGATATAACACATGTCAATCCTTCTCTTACATGCTCACCACTTAAACTTAAATTGTTTTCCTGTTGTGAATGCTTGCAACATAAGAAACCACTTAAACAATATAAAACAGTTCACAAACCTTCAAATAAATCATGATAAAACAAGAACTTGGGCATCTCAACATAGATAACACCTTATGTTAGTGGCAAGCAACTCAAAATAAAAGGATATCAGGATAGTGGGATTCATTGCTCCTCTCATTTGAACATGCAAATGAGAGGGAGGCCGGTATCGTCGGGAGGTAGTGTCATCACCTCCCGACGTCGACGTAGTCGACTGGTTCGTCCACATAGGCAGTGACGCGACGGCGTGGGAAGTCGGACGATTTGTGACCCGGTTGTCCACACTTATAGCATATTATTGGGGGTCGAATGTGTGAGTCACGTTGGGGTCCTGGCCGGTCCCCAAGCAGCCCTTTCCCGTTGTCCGTGGGACGACTGCCCGATGGTTCAATCTTTGCCGGTTGTGAGTAAGTCGGAGAACGGGTGTTTCGGGACAATTGTTTCTCGATTTGTGAAGCGTGATTCATTGAATCGGCGAGGGAATAAGTAGACAGCAATAACACCCGGTCTTGTATGGGAAGGCGCAGTCTGGTTATGAAACGGGCGATCATTTGTTCCACCCCTTCTTTCAACTCGCTACGAGCGGCTAGCCGGTGGAAGTCATCGGCGTAGTCGTCGACTAATCGGCCTCCCTGCCGACAGTTAATATATTCGGTGAATAGTGTCCGTTGGTAGAGTTGGCCGGTAGAAAATGTTCATACATGAGGGACTTCATTTTTCTCCACGAGAGTATGGGACCCTTGTGCCGGCTAGCTCGGTTGGACAGGATTTGTCGCCACCAAGCCTTGGCACATCCCTTGAGACGGAGTGCGATGAGTTGCGCGGTCACATTGTCGTCGACGGGTACGTATGCGAAATACTCTTCAACGTCGGCAACCCAATCGACGAAGGCTACATTGTTGGTTAGGCCGTAGAATGTTGGGATGTCCGCTTTCAGTTTGCTTGCGTGGTGGGGAAAGATGCCACTCCGATGGTGTTCGTGTCGGCCGAGGATGAATTCCTCATCAGAGGATCCATCGTCCCATCCGGTGTTCTCGAGTGTCCCCGCATTTCTCATCAGTGGGTCCATAAATTGTGGGATGGTGGTCGGGTTGTGGTCGGATCGGGTCAGTGGTGGGATTGACTGGTGATTGAATCGGGTGGGGATCGACTGGTGGTTGAATGTTTGGTGGTTGAATGTTCATGGAAGAGAGGGTCCTTCTTTATAGGAGAATGGAGGCATGATGGACCGGGCCATCGCTAGGGCCTGGGCTGTATCTGCATCAAGTAGACTGGATAAAAATTAGGTACATCAAAGGTAAAAATATTGGGGAAATAGAGTGTAGGCCTACTCTGGACTCTCACATGTGGAAAACAATACTGGTTAATAAGGAAACAATAGGGAAACGTATAAACTGCCTGAGTAACTATAGGGTCACACAAATTGCCCCCTCCAAGCACTCAGAAACATTAAGGCCCAGAGGCATCTTACAAGAGATAAACCTAGGGATCAGGGCCCAAAAGCCTCCCAAATTCTCTATGTTGTTGTGGAGGATTAAGGTCAAGAGTCTGAACACTTTATCTAGACTGCAAAGCTGGGGACTCAACATAAATACGTCATGCCCACTCTATGGAAATGAGGAAGAAACATTACAACACCTATACTTTAACTGCCATTACACTAGATCCCTATTGCTAGAGTCCACTAGCTGCCTTAACAATGCTGTTTGGACAATTAATGGGCAACCCCCCATCTCCCGCAATAGATATCAGGATAGGGGATATTATGGAAACGACACAAAAATTCACCCACAAGTCTAGTTGTTGGGGGGTACACTGGACTATGCTAGCATCCCTTTCCTGGCACATATGGTGTGAAAGGAATAGGAGATTAAAACAACACACCCTAATGCGCCCAGAAATTGTCAGCATAGAAATTATAAAGGATGTGAGCATTGCATATGATTCTACATCCTATAAGAAGCACAAGCTTTCACAGATTGAAATACAAGCTATACGCTCATGGGAGTCCAACCTCTTGAGCATAGTTTTTAAAACTATAAAAGCGGAAAAGCGCTCTTGAGGAGCGCTTTCTAAATCGCTTTTTTAAGCGGGTGGTCAGGTCGGGTTGGATCAGGTAAATGGGTTGGGTCAACCCACTACCCAAATGAAAGAACTTAAAATCTTTTATATCCCTTCCTACCCCTCCATTTCTATCTAACTATATAAACCAAATACCCTTCTAATAAAATCCTAATTTCTCACTTTCACTTTATCACTTTTTTGCCCAAACCCTAGACCTCACCAGAGTGGGTGTGTTAGGGTCTACAATCGCCACAATGAATCAGTTAATTTGTAAGCTACAAATGGAGAACAGAGCAAAGGATAAGGAAAGAGAGGCCGTTCGAAAAGAACTCACACAGAAAGAGAAGTTGAAGTCCGTCGAAGAGAAGGAAACGGCTACAAAGATAGAATATATAAATATAGAATATAGAATAATTTGACAGATAGTGTTTGCTCATCACTATATTATGAGATCAACATCTGTCAATATGATGAACAAACACTAGTGTTATGAGATCAGCACCTGTCAAATTAGATAAATACCCCATTTGACAGATGTATGAGATAAAAATAATACGTGTCTATTCTATATTTATAAGATTTGAAAAAAATAAAACAGGGGTATATATGCAATTTTCGAATTTTTTTGCAAATATTTACAAAAATGCCATTACCGCTTTTTTAGCTTTGAGCGCGCTAAAGCGCTCAAAGCAGAAAAAACGCTCCCTGAAAATTGGGAGCGCTTTATGCTTTTTAAAACTATGCTCTTGAGGCTTCAGTCCTTGGCCAGTTAGTCAGGGTCATAGCTATATAAGAGATAGACAATGTTTTTACATTTACTGTACTTGCATTTCCCTATATTCTGTAATCTTGGGTCATGCTCAACCTCTTTTTCAGTAATGAAAGTTTTAATTTCTCAAAAAAAAAATACAAAATAAAAGAAAAAACACTTAAAAAAAAATGAGTACAGAATCACTATCCTTGAAAATAGATAGTAAAAAAATTCCATATCAACATATTACACAACTCAATACATCAAGCATCACGGACTCATGGCTGAGAAAAAATCATTATGATTTTAACTTTAGAAAGTGGTATAGTAAAAGGTAAAAGGAAAAGCACCTTCATAACTTTGGATTTCTTCCCAAGATTATTTATTGTCCGTGTTAATGACGCTTTCAAGCCGTCGATATGGGTGCCTCCATCAATGGTGCGGATGCTATTAGCATATCCGAGCAGCGTATCAGCATATGCATCTTCTGACCTAAAAAAAATGGGATAAAGTAGGTAACTTCATAATTTAGAAAGTTATTTACAATTTTTTTTTGAAGCAATTAAATTTCATTAAAAAATAAAGTCAATGTTAAATTTACATAAAGTATAAAAATAAAAAACAAAAGTAAAAAGAAATGACCAAGAAACTCATTGACTCTCTCTTATTAACTATGTAGTCTAGTTATGCAATAACTAGATACGCTGTCTCAGGAGGTTGGTCTCCCATAGTTTTATCATAGATGTCTCCAAAGGGTGACAGCAACTCTTCTTGTAATACTCTGAATCAAAGAAGAGACTAATGTCTTTAATGACCTCCTTAAGGACTACCTTAGGAGGCTTACTAACATGTTGTCTGTATCTTTATTTACTAATTATTATGTTGTGTTAAAATGCCTAAATTGTTTTAAAATTTCAATTAAAATTGGTAATTTGGTATTCATGTAAACCCTATAGTCTAATACCATCTTATATTTTTTTGAAGCAATTAAATTTTTCATTTATAAAAATGAGGGGCGTTGCCCTGATACAATGAGAACTAGCAATAAAATATAAAATATAGATATAAATATGGAAATGAGAGCAAGTCTCAATTTGACACTTTCAAAAAGAGTGACAACAACTCTTTTTGAAGCTCTCTGGCCTGAAGGAGTTGTTGATGACATTTAAAACCTCCTTAAGAATCGTTTCTGGTTGTCTGAGAGAATGTTGTTGCCATCTTCTGTTTCTTTCAGCCCATATGTGCCAACTCAAGGCTCCAATCATATTCCATAATAGGCCCCAAATTTGAGAATGATGTGTTAGCTTTTGACATGCCTCAATTAGGTCTCCTATTTTGATGTTTGGGTTTGTGGTGGTGGGTGTGGAGATGTTCATGATTTTCCAGATAATTTTAATTTTTCAACTAGAGGTAGAAGGATGGCTCTAGAGAAGCTGCAGTTCAAAAAAAGGTGCCCTCTGGTTTCATTTTCTAAGTTGCATAATAGGCAACTTAGGTATGCCCTCTGGGATGGGCATGCCCCATCCATTTAGCCTGGTGAAGGTATTTAGGTGTCTCCATTTTATTCTCCATAGAAGTATAGAGAATTTTGTGGGTTTGATGGCCCATATTCCTTCAGCTAGAGTGTCTATGGTTTTTGTCTCTAATTTCCTCACCTATTTTTGCAAGTTTATTGTTTGGGTTTCCACTTTTCCAAAGCACTGTGTAATTTGGTCCACACACTATTAGTGTGAGAGCCTTAGGGGTATCTCCCATTATAAATTTCCAGGCATGAGAGTCGATAGAGTTTTTGATCTGAATGTTTGTAAGGGCCCTTCCCTTTATATATCTCCCTTGGATCCATGTATTCAGGATTGAGTCTGATTTTGTCCAGAAATTTGCAATCCTTTTAATGTTTATGGCTGAAACTATGATATCTAGGTTTCTTACTCCCAATCCTCCCTCTACTTTGGGGAGGATCATTTGTTTCCATGGTATACCTTTTCTTCCATCCCATATGAAGTTGTAGGCTAACTTTCTTATTTTCCTTATGACTGATTCTGGTAAGGTTGTGCCTTGGGCCCAGTATGTGTATTTTCCTGCAAGAATCCAATTTACTAGTTGTATTCATCCTCCATAGGAGAGGTATTTTCCTGCAAGAAAGTTTCCTCCTCTAGCCATGAGTTATATAGCTTGAAAGGCTTTGCTCCTTTCTCTACTTGTGATAGGATGATGATCATGGGTGTGTGGTGCTACCTTGCTGAGTTGGGTCAGGACCAGGACTTCTATTTTTGTCTGGAAAATCGATTTGCCGGGTTTGGTTCTGGTAATTTTGGGTTTGGTTTTGGCTTTCTCCGTTTGTGGAGCCTTCTTTTGACCTGTTTGGACTAGTCACATCCTTCTCACCTTCTTGGCCTATTAAATTGAAAGATTTTACCAGTTGTTGATCAACTGAGCTGTCAGAGTCAGAAGATAACATGTTCACATCCTCCCAGCTGTGTTCCTTGGACTTGTCACTTTCTCCATGGTGCTTGCCCAAGTGTGAGCTGCTGTCCTCATAATCGTACTCATCTTCTTTGTTAGATAATCGTACTCATCTGTTGTATATCAGGGTATTTGTTGCAGTTTGTATATTTGTCTTTTGTGTGTTTTCTTTGGTGGCAGAAAATGCCAAACTTTAGGGTAGAATTTCTGTTTCTTTTCCAGCATGTGATTCCTCTGGTGGGAGGATTTGCATATCCTTTGCAGGTTGCCTCTGATGTTGTGTCAGGGGAGTCATGGGTGAGGTGACTTGATTTTTGGTCTGTGATGGCCAAGACTTGACTAGGTCTGCCACATAACCTGCTTTATTCTGTGCACTATGAGCTGCCTCTATCAGAATTATCTCTCTTGGGATCATCGGAGCTTCCTCTTCAGCTTCTGCCAGAATGTGTTTTCCTGTTGTCTGAGGTATATCAGCCGGATTTATTTTTTCCGAAGGCGGAATGTTTTACATTAGACATTGGGCTGACGAGTGGCCAAACTTTCTGCACCTGGTGCATCTCGACGGGATGGTATCATATGCCACCTTCGGGGTTGTGATGGACTCCTTCCCTCCTCCATCATTGATGATCATCGGGATAGTTGAGATATAATTTGATGTTGGATCTGCTTGGAAAGCCACCCTGAGACAGTGGGGGTGGCGGCCTGTGTTGGTGTATTCAGCCAACAAAGGTGGACCTAGCACACTCACGATTGAGTCCACTACTGACTTTGCATACATTTCTGGTTTTGATCCCTTTATATAGACCCACTGTGGAATCCAATCATATGCTTCTTCACAAATTTGCTTTGGTGACTCCCTCCTTATCATAAAAACCGTGTCCCCCAATGTCTCCCATACTCTGTCTGAACATTTCAGATAATCTTCACCTCTTGCGAAGGACATTGCGAAGGTGGAATTCTTGAACTTTCCTGTCTGAATTTTCCCTTCAATCTCCCATTTATTCTTTGCCAAGCAGGCAATGGACCTTATTAATGGAGCTTTACCAAAAGCTCTGATTGTCAACCTGAGGCTTTGTCCATATTTCGGAAGCTCAAGGTCTGCCATGTGCACATAGGCATGTTTGTTCTCTGCCCTGACCAAGGGAGGCACGAATTGCAGCCTCTTCCATTGATGGAAAGTATCTGCCCTGACCAAGAGAGGCGATTTCCACGTTTCACGACTCGCGTGAACTGCTTGCGGGAGATTTCTTTCTTCGATCTGCTCTGCAGCGATTGCGATTTGAACACGGAGGATTTTTCTTGTGCGCGACTTCTTCCTGATCGTGATTTCTGCTCGCGATCAGAATTTACTTGCGATTTCTTGCTCGTGATCAGGACTTTGATCTGCTCGCGGCAGAATTTACAGGCTCCAGCGTTCATTTTCTAGCAGCAGCAGTTTCTGACTTTCTTCTACTGGAGATTTTCTGTTCGCGATTGAAGATCTGTTGTTTCCTGATCGCGATTTCGCACACGATTTGAACATTCTGAGACTTGATCGTGATACTTTCCTTTTACTTGCAATTTCTGACAGTATATGGACTTGCGATTTCTGTTTACTTTCTTGCATTTTGGTGAGCAGTTTTAGAATGCAAAGTTCTTGAACTGCAATTGGTGTTTCTGGTTGCGGTTTATGTTTGTGATTCTTTTTTTGCTGGCTCACGAATTTGGTGGATCGTGAACAACTTGTGTGCATTGAACACTCTGACTGGACGAGACTGGAGGGGAAATTCTGGGTACTGAAATCCAGATATTTTTTCTTTTCTTTTTTAATTTTTACTCTCTTCCATTTAGACTTATATTTTGCTTGCATTGGTTGTTGTGTCTCCCTACTCGTCTCCATACAAACTTAGCTAGAGACACTCTGAAGAGAGAGTCACTAACTTAGGGTTTAGGAACACATAAAATATAGAAAAGCAAGGTAGGAATTGACCCAAGAGTAGGGGTTTTCCCGGAGAAAGATGGCATAGACCACAATATAAAAGATGCCATAGACCACACCTGGGTTTTTTACACCCACCTCAATTCCTCCTTGTGTAGTATTGGTTTGTGTGTTGCTAAACCTTAAGGAGGTAATTCTCTTACTCTTGTTTACCTCGATGGAAGGCGCAGCTGCGCTTTGGAGACACTTCAGAAGAAATGAAGAGTTTGAAAAGAACTTGGAAAGAAAAATGAATATATTCAGAGGGTCTTGGAAGCAACCTAAGGGTAGGAGCTATATAAGGAGCCTGTATAACTAGACTACATAGCTAATGGGAGAGAGTCAATGAGTTTTTTGCTCATTTCTTTTTACTTTTATTTCTATACTCTATTTTTTGTAAACTTGGCATTAACTTTATTTTAATGAAATTTAATTACTTCAAAAAAAAATGAAAATTTAATTTCTCGAATAAAAAAAACTTATAGATAAATATAATCGTCTAAAAATATATATATTTTTGAGATTTAAGAAGAGAAAATAGCAACAATAATAAATTAAGAATATAAGAATAAAGTTACCATTGAAGGGCTACATCAACAGAGACTCCTCCCATTTCACTCTTCAAAGATAAAATGTCATGAAGTGATTTCTGAATCACATAGATAAAGCACCTCCATGAGTCCATGATTAAGAAGGTTCTAAGATTTGGATTTGGAATTTAAGTCATAAATTTAATTTTATGATAGGTAATCAGGTATATTATTTGGTAATCTTTAAAAGAAATCTCTTGAAAATAAAAATATTGTTATTAACTTCTTTTTTTATGAATTAAAAATTTCATTTCTGAAAAATAAAGGTGAGGCAGTACCCCAAGATTACAAATATAGAAAAATGCAAATGCAGTAAATGTAAAGACAGTGTCACTTTCTTATATGGTTGTGAGCATGACTAGTTAGCCATGGACGGGTGCCTCAAGAGGTTGTTGGACTCCCATAGGAATATAGCTTGTGATTCAATCTGTGACAAATAGTTTCTCTTATAAGGTGTGGCATTATAAATATAGTGTTGGTGTGATACCACTGAGATTTCACTGCATCGCCCTTGGCAGATCTCGGTCAAAATTCATGAAAGATCCCATTTTTACAAGCTCTAATCTAGGTTTAAAGCTTATTTCTCACCGACTACCGCCACATATCTTCTCCATCGCACTGCATCTGCCAGTGATGGAACCATAGCAAATCAGACAGAACATGTTTCCATTGGCATTCAGAAGACCAGAACTATTCATTAGAATATCCTGCAATATGGAAAGGTCATTCAATAGGGAGAGTTTTAAATTGTGAATTTGTGAAGTGCTTCTCTTGAAAAATCTATCTGACCCACTCTGAAAAATCTACCTGACATTCTGACCCAGAATTTTACAATTCTCCTCACTAGAACATTTATGGCTATGGTCAAGAAAATAAGAAATAAAACTCATATACCTCCATCTGCCTTAAAAAACATCATTTGATTCCATGAAATGGACTTTCTTCCATCCCAAATAAATTGGTAAGGTAGTCTCTGCCTCTCTGGACCTTCTTAATCACAGAGTTTGGAAGTGTTGTTCCCTAGACCACACAGTTGTACTTATGGCAAAATACGAGTTGAAATCTGCCTAATTAATTATAGTATTTTCCATCAATGTCCATAAATTTTCTTCTTTCTAGTAATTGGAATTCCATATGCATTGCCGGAAAGTCTTTGTGGTTGGGAAACCCATAATATTATCAAGGTTTAAAAACCAGTTAACCGGTAACCAGTTCTGAATGACCGGTTTTCCGGTTAGGCCGGTTGTAGGTGTATTTTCGTAATTTTTTTTGTGTTCATAGATTCCCTGTTATATATCTATTTATATAAAATTTCTATATTGATAGGATATAAAAAGTACATATAACACTATAATTTATTTAACACATATACACTTTATTTAGTTTTGATAGAATTCAAAAAGTACATAGAATACTCTATAACAATAATTTATTTAACACATGTACACTTTATTTAATCCCACATTGATAGAATTCAAAAAGTACAAAGAATATTTTATAATTTATTTAACTACACTTTTTTAGTCCCACATCGATAAAATTCAAAAAACACAAAGAAGATTGGTCTATAAATAAAGATTCATTTTGTCTAAAACAAATATGAAGTCTTAAGAATGGGAGGAGCTTTTATTAAAAATAATATAGCTCTTTTCATGGACCAATGATCGGGTACGGGTAGGACCCGACCCGCCAACCCACTTCCAACTAACCGGCTACCGGTTTTGCATTTTTTACCGGTCAGCCGGTTAACCGTCGGTTTTTAAACCTTGAATATTATAAAACATTACGAAATGGTCTATGACTGAATCCTCTCGGTAGACCTTTGATCAATGCCATTGACAAACATTAGATGAAAAATCAAATTCTCACTGTTGTTGAGTATTGACATTATGGGTGTCAATTGGATTGTCGTCCACTTGCAATAGGATTAGTTTGCTGAGTAGATTTATTTTTTCATTATAGTAACTGACTAGATATTTGTTTTTTTATAACGAATGCCATTGTTTTCAGATGATGATTCTTGTGTCAAATCTGACAAGAGGGCTCTGCTAAATGCCTCAAACTGTCTTCACTCTGCAATCCATTGTTTGATGAGTCCAGAATGCTACTATAATCAATCTGGTATTTCAGTCATTCAGTCCTAAAGATACGTGGCATGACTATTGGATAATTTAAAAGCAAAATAAAAAAATTGCTAAATTTTAAATCTATTTAAAAGCTACACGAATCCATCATACCTTATTAGTATTTAACCATCTCACATATTCCACCAAACCACCTGCATAACAATATTCAGTGCGTTGTGACTTCAATGATTCCCCGTCAACTTTTTGTAAAGTGATTATGAGCTGTATAAAGTAGCAATATAAATAGCTGAATTGGAATGGCATTGCAAAACAAAAATTAAAGGCAATCAAAATTAGCAAAAAAACAAGGGCATAAAAGATGAAAGAAAATACAATAAACCAAAAATGAGAGAAAATACGATACTACTGGAAATAAGAAGTAACCATTGTCGAATCAGACATGTTATAATGGATGTATCAGTTACCAGAATAAAGAGAATAGTTTTCCACACAACCTTTTAATTCAAAAGAAAAACATACAACGTACAATAATAAGAACCGATTGGCAGGTGAGATGATAACGAATCTTTATCATTGATATTAACAAGTGAACTGGCAGATTGAAACTAAAAATAAGAACAAAAGAACTACATCTATTTTTTGCTTATGTTAATTGTTCGGTGTTGAATTTATTACAATTTGGCAAGAATAATAAGTATTTGATTCTTTTTCTGACTATTTGGTTATGGGATTTGGGTGGAAGTGTGGAACTGACAAAAAATTCAATTATAAATAATGAGATGTCTAATATAATTTTTCATTAAAAATTTAAACAAATATAATTGGGTATGCACTAATATACCTATCCACCAAAATATCTGAATAAAAGATCATGATCTCTAGTAATATATTTTATTTTTCTGACAAATCCTTACCTAAATGAGGTGGGAACTTTGTTAGACCAAAATCATATTTGTTCATATCCTAAAGTTAACCAATGGACACCTCAGAAGCTGGCTTTGTAGGAAAACTTTTCAATGATTTCCATCACATCACCTATTCTAATATACTCAGTGGGAGTTGAAAGACCCTGGCCTCACCTATTCCATAACATCAACTATATTTTATCCTAACCTTGTATGTAGTTACTGTAGTATTCTACTATTCTTATCAAGCCAAAGCATCGGAAAAATAAAAATAGCATAAATATCTAGCTTATCAATGATACATATTACATATATGTGATTATTCAAATATTCACAACAAAAATTATGCAACCAACCAATGATAAAAAAAATTGAACATTTTTACCTTGGGATTCAAGAAAGCAAGTTCTCTTATGCGACCAGAGATTGTATTATAATCAAAATCAATTGTAGTAGTAAAGACTGCATATAAAGATAACAAATTTCACAAAATAATTTAAATGTACATGGACACATCTCAAGAATATCATACAACTTAGAAGGTAAATACCATCTTTATCAGGCCAAAATCTGATAGATGTTCCCTGACGAGATTTTTGTTCAATGGGAAGTACATGACTTGTCAATGGTGTTAATGGCTTTCCACGAGAGTAAGTTTGTCGATACTCGTTACCATCTCGCCAAACTGTGACCTCCAATGCCTGAAAATGGCGAGGGGTAAAAATCAGATTTTTTTGTAAGAGTTAAAGCTTTACAAAACATGGAAATTAGAATAATTTATTCTTTGGCTGTACGTAATTTAAATCAATACAGTATACAAATAGCATAAACAAAAAAAAAAACAAAGATGAGCACCTCAGACAAAGCATTAACAACAGATAACCCAACGCCATGCAGTCCACCAGAGACACTGTAGCCACTGCTTAAACCCCCAAACTTGCCTCCAGCATGTAAGATCTACACAAAATTTAAACATAAAAATATAAAGTGTTGGTATACATAAGAATACAGTAATAAATATCAAAACATATAACAAAATACAAAGAATATATTTAGCAGATATAAGTGAAGAAATTTGAAAGTAACAAATCAGCTCAAATTGCTGGGGCAGGTAGCCTCCAAGAATTGGATTCCCAAGAAATCAGTGTTAGTCTCAAAAGCTGAATTATTGAGCTCCTTATAAAAACTGCTGTCAAAACAGATTAGAGCATCTATTAGGATTTTTTTTATTAACTTATCAGGAAGTGACATAGCAACAGTATTCCCATGTGTAGTTAAGTAATAAGAGCTTAGTGGAAAATAGAGAGCAACTTTCATACAAATCTAATCAAGGTACCTCTTTTTAACTCTTGTCTCTCTTCTTATGGATTCCAGGACTGACCAGAGGATTCCGATCGTAATTGTTTACGTCTCAACTCTCAAACACCTCCGTTGATCTGAAGTTAGATTGACGCTCATAATTTAGTCAGAGTTTCTCTCCGATCCTCATCGTTCTCTTTCATCAGGTATCTCCTCGTAATTCTGCTTAAGGTGCTTGTTTCACTAGCTCTATATGTGCCATGTCATGGCTCCAAATAAATTCTAGTGCAGTCCCTAACAGCTGGATACCTGTATCCTTTTGTGAAGCTCTAGATGATCACTAGAATTAGTATTTAATAAAATATCACCAACTCTGACATTTCCACACTCAATGCTTGGAATTGAGACATGCGGCATGCCAACTCTCTAATGATGTTTTATTGATAAAGTTTATAAGAGTGGGAATGCTTTCTATATAGCTGGGAATGAATTTGACCCCATAATCATTAATTCTATATAGCAGGCCATATAGCTAATTGTTTCAAGGGTGTTGCCTCAGAATGCTTTCTATGCATTTATTTTATCCAGTATATAGTTGTTTTTTCTTGAAGGATTAAATTCAACCGACAATGTAACCTCAAAAAAAAATCAACAGCATTAAATCATAATATCATGCATAATATAAAACTTACTTTACATACACGTTTTGTGTGTAAAATCTACTTCAAGCAAGTAGAAAATTTGTAAAAAAAATTACAACATCCATATACTTACTGTCAAGACGGTTTCCAATGCAGATTTATTTGTCACGGGGTGTAAATCGACTGGAATCTGCAAATATATGCCATGTTAATCTTAGATTTGTAATTTCGTATATTATTATACAATACGCTGGAAAAGTAGGTGAATGAATTATTAGAAGGGAAAACAATTGGATTCATTGGGCTGCAATGATGGAGCCACATGTGACTTGTGACATGACTACCCCTCAATTTGGACTTTTATCTTATAGTATATACATTATTATACTATTATAAGTTATTCTATTAACTTATATTATTATAAGTAAATATGAGGATATTTTTATAAATATTCAAATCCTCAATAGTAAAAATGTTCAAATCCCTTTCACAGATTAATTATAAAGGATGTGAGCATTACATATGAATCTACATCCTATAAGAAGCACAATCTTTCACAGATTGAAATACAAGCTATACAGGGAAATTATAAAGGATGTGAGCATTGCATATGATTCTACATCCTATAAGAAGCACAATCTTTCACAGATTGAAATACAAGTTATACGCTCATGGGAGTCCAACCTCTTGAGGCTTCAGTCCTTGGCCAGTTAGTTAGGGTCATAGTTGTATAAGAGATAGACAATGTTTTTACATTTACTGTACTTTTTTTTGAGAAATTAAAACTTTCATTGCTGAAAAAGAGGTTGGGCATAGCCCAAGATTACAGAATATAGGGAAATGCAAGTACAGTAAATGTAAAAACATTGTCTATCTTTTATACAGCTATGACCGTGACTAACTGGCCAAGGACTGAAGTCTCAAGAGGTTGGACTCCCATGAGCGTATAGCTTGTATTTCAATCTGTGAAAGATTGTGCTTCTTATAGGATGTAGAATCATATGCAATGCTCACATCCTTTATAATTTCTATGCTGACAATTTCTGGACGCATTAGGGTGTGTTGTTTTAATCTCCTATTCCTTTCACACCATATGTGCCAGGAAAGGGATGCTAGCATAGTCCAGTGTACCCTCCAACAACTAGACTTGTGGGTGAATTTTTGTGTCGTTTCCATAATATCCCCTATCCTGATATCTATTGCGGGAGATAGGGGGGTTGCCCATTAATTGTCCAAACAGCATTGTTAAGGCAGCTAGTGGACTCTAGCAATAGGGATCTAGTGTAATGGCAGTTAAAGTATAGGTGTTGTAATGTTTCTTCCTCATTTCCACATAGTGGGCATGACGCATTTATGTTGAGTCCCTAGCTTTGCAGTCTAGATAAAGTGTTCAGACTCTTGGCCTTAATTCTCCACAACGACATGGAGAATTTGGTAGGCTTTTGGGCCCAGATCCCTAGGTTTATCTCTTGTAAGATGCCTCTGGGCCTTAATGTTTCTGAGTGCTTGGAGGGGGCAATTTGTGTTACCCTATAGTTACTCAGGCAGTTTATACATTTCCCTATTGTTTCCTTATTAACTAGTATTGTTTTCCACATGTGAGAGTCCAGAGGAGGCCTACACTCTATTTCCCCAATATTTTTACCTTTGATGTACCTACTTGATGCAGATACAGCCTAGGCCCTAGCGATGACCCGGTCCATCATGCCTCCATTCTCCTATAAAGGACCCTCCCCTCCATGAAGACTCACTGAATACATTTTGCCCAAAGGTATACCCTTACTTCCCCACTACTCCTTTCCGTTATCCCTCTAAATTTTGTTTCTCCTTTTTTCCTCTAGGTTACTCCCTTCCGAGGACGGATTCCTCGCTGGCGATCCCTCCCGCGGCGACCTCCTTTTACTTCCTATTTTCTTATTCCCTACTGTATTCCCGACATCGCTCCTATTATTCAATAAAGGAATCCGTCTGATTATTCCCTCACTCTCTTCCTTTGTCCAAATTCTCAACGACGTCTTTCGACGACCTCCGCTCGATCGCAAATTGCGAACGCGTCAGCATCCAATTCTCGACGACGACGATCGACGACCTCAATACGCTCGTGAATTCCGGACGCGTCCGCCTTCCCGGCTCCTGGCGATCCGCGTCCGTCCGCTACTGGCTGCGTTCCCGTCTATTCACGTCCTCTGATTCTTCGTGAACCAAGCCGCGTCCGCCTCCTGCGATCCCTGCGATCTGCACTCGATCGCGCCCGGCTCCGTCCGCTTCATTTGGTATCAGATTCACCGTCGTTCAGATCTCCTCCAAACACAACCGATCCATGGCCGAGTCCAGCGACGCTCCAGTCCGCCGGTCCGAATTGCTAGCGTTCCAGGAGGAGATGTTTCGAAAAATGACAGAACTCCTCAAACGACATGGCGACGACCAGATGAGGGAGGTCCGGTCCCTCCACGCCACCGCCAACGCATCGGCGCTTCCTGGCTCCCGTACTCCGCCACCGCTCCACTTCACCACTTCAATTCCACCACTCACTGGAGCCAACTCAACCCCACTCAACCACCAAACATTCAACCACCAGTCGATCCCCACCCGATTCAACCACCAGTCAATCCCACCACTGACCCGACCCGACCACAACCCGACCACCATCCCACAATTTATGGACCCACTGATGAGAAATGCGGGGACACTCGAGAACACTGGATGGGACGATGGATCCTCTGATGAGGAATTCATCCTCGACCGACGCGAACACCATCGGAGTGGCACCTTTCCCCACCACGCAAGCAAACTGAAAGCGGACATCCCAACATTCTACGGCCTAACCAACAATGAAGCCTTCGTCGATTGGGTTGCCGACGTTGAAGAGTATTTCGCATACGTACCCGTCGACGACAATGTGACCGCGCAACTCATCGCACTCCGTCTCAAGGGATGTGCCAAGGCTTGGTGGCGACAAATCCAGTCCAACCGAGCTCCGAGCTAGCCGGCACAAGGGTCCCATACTCTCGTGGAGAAAAATGAAGTCCCTCATGTATGAACGTTTTCTACCGGCCAACTCTACCAACGGACACTATTCACCGAATATATTAACTGTCGGCAGGGAGGCCGATTAGTCGACGACTACACCGATGACTTCCACCGGCTAGCCGCTTGTAGCGAGTTGAAAGAAGGGGAGGAACAAATGATCGCCCGTTTCATAACCAGACTGCGCCTTCCCATACAAGACCGGGTGTCATTGCTGTCCACTTATTCCCTCGCCGACTCGATGAATCGCGCTTCACAAATCGAGAAACAATTGTCCTGAAACACCCGTTCCCCAGCTTACTCATAACCGGCGAAGATAGAACCATCGGGCAGTCGTCCCACGGACAACGGGAAAGGGCTACTTAGGGACCGGCCAGGACCCCAACGTGACTCATACATTCGACCCCCAATAATATGCTATAAGTGTGGACAACCGGGTCACAAATCGTCCGACTGCCCACGCCGTCGCGTCACTGCTTATGTGGACGAACCAGTCGACTACATTGACGTGGAAAAACAATACCTCCCGGAGGAGACGACACTACCTCCCGACGATACCGGCCTCCCTCTCATTTGCATGTTCAAACGGCTACACGACCCCACGAGTATCGGAGGCTAACCAACGACACACATTATTCCAGACAAGGGGGACCATTAAAGGCAAACTCTGCGACATTCTTGTCGACGGGGGCAGCACCGATAATCTGATCGCCCAAAAAGTCGTTCATGCCCTGAAACTTCCGGTCATCGAGCACCTGCAACCATACTCGGTTTCATGGATCGACGAGGTCAACGTCAAGAAAGTCTCCGAACAATGCCGAGTTCCCATCTCCATCGGCCAAGACTACCAAGCGGTAGTATTATGCGACGTCGTTGATATGAATGTGTCACACGTCTTATTGGGACGACCTTGGCAGTACGACACGGACTACACCCATCGGGGAAAGACTAACCAAATCATACTAGATGTAAACAAAAAAAGATTGATACTTACACCACTCCCACCCGGGCCCGCGATCATCGAACCAAGAGCCACCGTGTCCGTTGTCTCTCGTGCCGAACTCTCACAAGCCATTATTGACGAAGGTTTTGGTTGGGCACTCACGGCCAAACCACTATGGACGGAAGAATCACCAAAGGTCCCGGACCAAGTGCAACTATTTTTAGATCATCATCCCAAGCTCTCCACTCCCGACCGCACGGCCGAACTACCTCCACGACGAGAGATCGATCATGGCATCGAGCTTATTCCAGGCGCGTCACTACCCAACCTTCCTCATTACCGCATGAGTCTCAAAGAAGCAGAAGTGTAACAAACAAAGATTGACGAGTTAATACAACAAGGCTTTGTGCGCCCCAACACTAGCCCGTGCGCCGTCCCCGCACTCATCGTGCCAAAAAAGAATGGTGACTGGAGACTATGAGTGGATAGTCGGGCAATCAACAAAATCACCATCCGGTATCGATTCCCGGTTCCGAGGATCGATGAACTACTAGACTGCCTATCGGGTGCAACAATATTCTCAAAATTGGACCTTCGAAGAGGGTACCATCAGGTGCGCATCCGAGTCGGAGACGAGTGGAAGACCGCCTTCAAATCACCGGTTGGACTGTTCGATTGGGTGGTCATGCCGTTTGGCCCTTCTAACGCCCCGTCCACATTCATGAGATTGATGTCAATGATCTTACGCCCGGTCATCGGCCGCACTACGGTTGTCTATTTTAACGACATCCTCATCTTTAGCAAACAACCCGAGACTCACGACGCCGACGTAATCGAAGTCCTCACGTTGCTGGAAAGAAACGTCATGTGGTTAAACACAGAG
Source organism: Zostera marina (assembly GCA_001185155.1). Lineage (NCBI taxonomy): Eukaryota > Viridiplantae > Streptophyta > Magnoliopsida > Alismatales > Zosteraceae > Zostera > Zostera marina. The sequence continues at coordinate 135,892 of LFYR01001680.1, read as the reverse complement.
AAATGTGTTTTCGGTGTAACAGAATTGACCTTCTTGGGCTTCGTGGTAAGCAACCGTGGCTTGGCAACCGATAAGAACAAGGTGAAAACGCTAACTAATTGGCCGGAACCTAAGACCGTCACCGACGTAAGAAGCTTCCTCGGCCTAGCTTCTTTCTACCGTCGGTTCATACGGAACTTGAGCACAATTGCAGCCGGGTTATCCAATTGCCTAAGGAAAGGCCCATTCACGTGGACGACAGACGCATTGCATAGTTTCCAGAACCTCAAAACGAAGATAGCAACTGCACCGGTCCTCGCCCTACCAGATTTCGACAAACTGTTCGTCGTCGAGGTCGACGGATGCCTCACGGGTATCGGAGGGGTCCTAACACAAGAAGGTCACCCGATCGCTTTCTATAGCGAGAAACTAGGCGAAGGTCGACGGCATTGGACCACGTATGAAGTAGAGTTATATGTCATCGTTCGAGCATTCAAAAATTGGGAACCGTACCTCCTCCAACGGGACTTCATCGTCTGCTCGACCACCTCGCCCTAAAAGACATCAACGCGACAACCATTATCAACCGTATGCATTTACGATGGATCGCATTCCTACAGCGTTTCACATTCACAATATTACACAAGCCCGGCCAAGCCCTTTAGCTTGAAAAACGGGTTCATCTTTACCGACCATCGGATATGCGTGCCCAAATCCACTCTACGAATGAAATTAATCCGGGAGTTATACTGCAACAACCTCGGAGGACACGTCGAAATGAACAAAACCTACCAACTCGTAAAAGAACGGTTCTTTTGGCCAGGGTTGAAGCGAGCGGTTAAGAGGTTCGTCAAGCATTGTCCAACTTGTCAACGAACCAAGTCGGGTGCACCATCACAAGGGTTATACACGCCGTTACCGATCCCCGAACGGACTTGGGAAGACATCTCCTTAGACTTTATCACCGGACTACCACGATCGCCAGCCGGTAAAGACGCCATATGTGTCATTGTTGACCGGTTCTCAAGAATGGCACACTTCATCCCATGCAAGAAGACCGACGACGTTGGCCGAATAGCAGAGTTATTCATGAATGAGATCGTACGACTACACGGCCTTCCATCATTGATCGTGTCGGATCGAGACCCAAAGTTTGTCGGGAAATTCTGGAAGAATCTTTGGACAAGGTTGAACACCACCTTGAAATTCAGCACCTCAGCTCATCCTCAAACGGACGGTCTCACTGAGGTGATGAATCGATCAGTGGGCAGTCTCTTACGTGCACTAGTGGACCAAAATCCGGGGGATTGGGAAAGAATGCTTTCGATGGCCGGATTCGCCTATAATGCTTCAGCAAATCGGACAACCGGCAAGAGTCCATTCGAGATTGTTTACGGGATGATCCCAAAGCAAGTCACCGATCTAACCACCTGTGACCCGCTAATCCAAGGGGTGGAAGAGTTACTTCACAATATTCAATCAGTACAAGAGGAGGCACTAATACAGATAGAACAGAACACGGAGAAATATAAGGACGACATCGACTTGCACCGGAAACGGCAAGATCTTAGTGTCGGCGATTGGGTCGTGGTACGTACGAGGAAGGAGTGTTTTCCCCTCGGGCGAAACGCCAAGCTACGAGATCGTCGGTTCGGGCCTTGCCAAATATCTAAGAAGATCAACGACAATGCGTTCGTCATAGAACTCCCAGAAGGCATGGGGGCGCATCCTCAACATTCAACGTCAAGGATTTGACGAAGTTCTACCCACCGGAAGTCGGGCATAAGCCACACTTGTGGACAAGTGTCTCCAGAGAAGGGGCGAATGATGCAGATACAGCCCAGGCCCTAGCGATGGTCCGGTCCATCATGCCTCCGTTCTCCTATAAAGAAGGACTCTCCCCTCCATGAAGACTCACTAAATACATTTTGCCCAAAGGTATACCCTTACTTCCCCACTACCCTTATTCCCACTCCTTTCCGTTATCCCTCTCAATTTTGTTTCTCCTTTTTTCCTTCAGGTTACTCCCTTCCGAAGACGGATTCCTCACCGGCGATCCCTCCCGCGGCGACCTCCTTTTACTTCCTGTTTTCTTATTCCCTACTGTATTCCCGACATGGCTCCTATTATTCAATAAAGGAATCTGTCTGCTTATTCCCTCACTCTCTTCCTCTGTCCAAATTCTCAACGACGTTGTTCGACGACCTCCGCTCGATCGTGAATTGCGAACGCGTCAGCATCCAATTCTCGACGACGACACTCGACGACCTCAATACACTCGCGAATTCCGGACGCGTCTGCCTTCCCGGCTCCTGGCGATCCGCGTCCGTCCGCTATTGGCTGCGTTCCCGTCTACTCGCGTCCTCTGATTCTTCGTGAACCAGACTACGTCCGCCTCCTGCAATCCCTGCGATCTGCACTCGATCGCACCTGGCTCCGTCCGCTTCACTGCTAGTATGGAGTTATTAGGACTCCACATCCTCTCTGGTCTTTTAACCAATGTTGAAGCATTAGTTGCAAAGTAATCCCTGACCCCTATTCCGCCTTCGCTCTTTGGGAGTGCCATTTTTTCCCAACTAATCCCTCTTCTCCCGTCCCAAATGACGTTGTAAGCTAGGCTCTGAATCTTTTTAATAATTGTGCATGGCAGTGTGGTTTCGTTTGCCCAGTATTGAAACTTACCTTGTAAGACCCAATTTACTAATTAGGTTCTGCCTGCGTAAGACAGACATCTCCCTTTCCATCTGGCTAACATTTTTTCTATTGGATTTATCAACTTCCAACATGTCGCATGAGATTTCTTTCTTCCCGTTATTGGGAGACCAAGATAGTTGATAGGGAGGGTTTTAGTTGGGAAGTTGAGAATGTTATGTAGATAATGATCATTCATGCATACTTTTGAGTAGGTTGCTGAGCTCTTCTCCTGATTAATCTCGAGGCCTGAGAATTTGGAAAAAGTCTCTAGGATTTTCTTGATTGTTTCTAGAGACTTGGGATTTGCCTTTGAAAAGATCAACACATCATCTGTGTAGATGAGATGCGAGATGGAAACCGCTCCATTCACGATATAAGTATCCATCCTCTTATTTTTGATATCTTTCTCTATTAGTCTGCTAAAATTATCCATTACAAGGTCGAATAAGATAGGAGACAATAGGTCCCCCTGCAACATTTACTGTACTTGCATTTCCCTATATTCTGTAATCTTGAGCTATGCCCAACCTCTTTTTCATTAATGAAAATTTTAATTTCATAAAAAAAAAAATACAAGCTATACGCTCATTGGAGTCCAACGTCTTGAGGCTTCAGTCCTTGGTCAGTTGATCAGGGTCATAGCTTTATAAGAGATAGACAATGTTTTTACATTTACTGTACTTGCATTTCCCTATATTTTGTAATCTTGGGCTATGCCCATCCTCCTTTTTCAGTAATGAAATTTTAATTTCTCAAAAAAAAATGTTCAAATCCCTTTTCTTCTTCTTAATCTTCTTCCCGTTCTATTTTTTTGTAAAACATTGTAAGAATATTTATTTAAATGATTTTATTTTTTGATTTCGTATCATTTTATATCATACATCTTCCAGGAATAAGGTTATGTCAAAATTTGGGGGGGGTGTCCAAAAAAAAATCTTGCCTTCAACGAATGATTTCCTCTACCCCCATGCGGAAATCATAACTCCACTACTGCTGGCCTACAAAGATTACTAGGAGTTAGTTAGGTCTATTGTTGATAATTTTCCAAATATGTCAATTTACTGAATTATACTAGTGAATATTTGAGCTGAGGGAGTGGTTTTCCCAAAGAAAGATCAAAGACCACACCAAAAAAACAAAAGAAGAGCAATGACTCCCATCCATGTTTTACTCACTGGAGAAGCCTCTGACTGGAAATCTTTACAGTTCCAATCATCCGTTCTCCTAACTAAATCTAGCATTCTTCAAAACCTCAGTGAGAGTCTGGTGTAGAGCACAACCAATGACTCGTTATTTATTTGGTACTCTGTGGAAGGGTAATGGAGAAGACTTCTCAGCTTAGAAAGAATTTCAGATAGAGGAATAATGTACCTCCAAGAACTACCTTAACAATGGATAGAAGAGCCAATCCAAATAGCAAAGAAAATTGAAAACCCTGAAGAACTTCCTTTTTTTTGTTACATAGATAAGTGGAGGAGACAAATATGGAAATCCACAGAAAGCATCAAGAAATGTCTTGTATACAGAAGGGATATGGACTATATGTCCTCCTAATGCTTACTATAAAATAATTAAAGGGAAGGGTCAAAAATATTAGATTGCAGAGGGATATGGACTAAGATAACTGCTAAGTTTGCCTTATTGTTATTAAGGATCAGATGGAGATATATTATGATGTAGGACAGACCCACTTTTTATGAAGGACGGGCCCACATTGACATTGCTAATTGTGCCTCTTGAGTCTTGACAAAGGGCACGATTTGAACTTATTAATTATTTAATTCTACACACTACTCGTCTCATGGGGGGTCACTACTATGAGAGATGAGATGAGTATAAGAGGGGATAAAGTGGACGGGGGAGGGCACATTATTTTGGCTAAGAATCTTTTCAGGTAATTTCTATCTTGTTTTATTCTTATTTTCGTCGTTTCTAGAGAATTTCAGACTCATCAAAGTTGGTGGATTCCAATCTCTCGATCCTTCTACCTTTCTCTTCATTGTCGGATTGGAGAAATCTTTATTGAGATTCGGCATTTGAGTCTGGGAAGCATCCATGACTTTATCACAATTTGAGGCCACCAGAACTCATAGTCTTGTATCGAAAGAGACCATCGAGAATCTTAGTATATACCTCAATGCAACATCCTTAAAAACTCAATCTATGATTGAGAAAAATGCATAGGAAGCTTTGGAGGCAGTCATTCTGAGACAACACCCTAGTAATAGCTACTTGAAAAATGAGGTAGGAAATTAAATGTCTATGAGTGAACTCGTATCAAAACTTTTTGTTAATTTCGGGCAATGCACAAGCATCCTCAACCTCAATTCCTCGATATTTAATTAATGAAAAATAATTTTATCAAAAAATTGTAAAACAATTTGACATCATGAAATTATGAAGCATGGTGATAGCTAAATGAAAGACAATTAGACAAGAATGCAGCCAAGAGAGAACTAGAAGTTCTATTAAGAAGAATACCAAGGCCATAATATGTTTTACCACTGACACATAAACCATAATTAATTAAACTATCAAAATTCAGTTAACATACATATCTTAATAAAATATTGATCAGTTGATTGCATGCTATGTAGGAGAGATAAGGTTCTTACTCCACGCCCGTTATCAGTGATGCACACGGAATTATCTGCAAGTATAAGAACATCTGTCTTTGTGGCATAGCCAGCCTGAGCCTCATCAATCGCGTTATCCAATATCTCATAGACCTAAATAGAAATAAATAAATAAATAAATAAATAAATAAATAAATAAAATATAGGGAAAAATCTAATTTTACAATGTAAGATCTGCGAGCCCCTGTACTACCAATTATCATGTAAGAAGATTAGGAAGTAGATTAAGATACCAAATGGTGCAACCCACGAGTCCCTGTGCTACCAATATACATTCCAGGTCTTTTTCTAACAGGATCCAAACCTTCCAAAACCTAAAATAACACAATCAACTAAAAGTTCAAGAGAGAGAAACACCCTAAAATTTTCAGTTCATGACTAATTTCCCTAACAGCTAAGTACAAATCTAAACTTACCTGAATGAAAGGAAGAAAAAAAATCCCCTGTTTTATAATTTGCATGATTTCATGAATTAAAAGATGCAAAAATAAAATAAAATAAAAAGGCTAACCTGAATCTGGTTAGAATCGTAACATTGAGAGCTATTTACTTCTTGAAAAGCCTCCGACGAAAAATTTGAAGCCACACAATTCCTCACTGACCCAGCATCAGCTGCGCTTCTAGACGGAACTGCACAAGAAACCCTGAAAAGAGAGATAAAACGCAATACACACGCAGAAACAGCATTACACCACATCCGTGAAAACCACTGCAATGCAAAGATTACATCTAGAGAAGAGAGAGTAACTGGTTCAGTGGTTCGTGCCTGGTTCTGAAGACTAATCGAGTACGTGAGATATGGGATGGGGATGGAAGAGGAATAGAGCGGGATGTGAAGCATAGAACTGCAGAGGAAGAAAATAAGCAAAAACGATGGCGGTAGGGAGACATGAGGAATTGAAGTTTGAGAGATGGAACTGGTCGAAGTAGCGCCATTCCTTTCCCACTTCTCCTTCGTCAGGACTGTCTGGCTATTGTCAAGTGTCAACCTTTAATTCAGGATAGAAAAAACCCATAACTTAAACCCTAGGAATTATTCAAACCCAAAAATATCTCACTTTATAAATTATAACAATACCCTTGTAAGTTAAAAATAATAAAAACTAACGAATCTCAAACATTCTCTATTTAACAAAATTTAGTCAAAAAAAAAAATTTTATTTTCTCATGAAAGGTGAAATTAGATTACCAAAATTATTTTCAGAAAATTGAAAAGTACAAATATCTCTGGTTTGTAATCATCTTTTTTTCAACTTCTCTTACTCCGGTTTTCTTCTAATTTAGTTGTCTGAAAATCTGAATTTCGTCTTTTGAAAAATAATAAATATTTCAGCTTCCACTCATTTAATCCAAATATTAGATTGAGAGATCTTACAAAGGTTACATAAAAATTCACACACCACTCTTTTTCTTAGGGGTTATTATTGAGTGTTATTAAGTATTTGTCGTGGTATATATAGACAGAAAAAAATAAAAGATACAAACAACACGTTAGTAGCTAGACCTTCTGAGTTAGACCATAAAGAGATTATTAAGAACATCAGTCTCTTTTTTGATTCGAAGTGTTATAAAAAAAGTTGTTGTCACCTTTTGAAAATTTCTACGATAAAAGTACAAAGACTAACCTCTTGAGAGCTGAGTCAGCGTCATATTTAGTTATTTTATAATTAGACTACATAGTTAATAAGAAAAATATTAGTTATAATTGGATAAAATCTCTTAAGTATCATTCAAATAAGAGTTATAAATAATTTTAATCATCTCTTAATTACATTTGATAGTTGTAAATGTATATCACTAATTGATTCTTTTAGCAGGATAAAAGAGTCATGTAAAAGTCCAGAGTATGGACCGGCCCAGAAACGGAAAATTAAAAGAATTCAATACAAAGGACTTGATTGAAATAAATAAGTACTCAGGGATGTAATAAAATAGTTCTTTTAGACTTTATAAATAACGTGAGTAAAATTACTTTTTTTTTAATTCAATTCAATTTTACGCAATTTTCCAAATCAATTCAAAGATTAGTTTTTTTTTTCTGTTAAACTCATCTTCCCCAAATCTCCTCCTGCGGCCAATTGACCTAACTCTCCTCGGCTATTCGTCGTCGACATTGGGTCATCGTGAGTTTATATGGTATCATCGGTCGCTCCTAAGGATTCCGCTGTAGTTTTTCACCCGTTCCAGTAAGTCACTCGCGCTGTAGAGTACATGGATTCGGAAAAAGAAGGAAGTGCTGAGATAGAGATCGTGAATGAAGTTCCAGCGCCAAACATTGCTCAAAAGAAGCCTTTTGATCTGGAAACTGTCTTCACAACCAGGTCATAAATTTACTTTTTACATTCTAGCGACAATCCTAGTAACAAGATTGTCAATGATTTATTGAAAGGGCAATCAAACTACTCTATTTGGGACAAAGATATGATGCTTTGGCTTGTAACGAGAAAGAAACAGAAGTTTATTAATGGGAAAGTGGTTAAACCCAAGGATGAAAACTGGGATGAGTTTGAGGTTTGGGAAACTGTGAATGGAGTAGTCCTTTCATGGATTATAAATGCTTGTGAGAAGAACATAGTTGCTTTAATTAGATCAGCTGAGAGTGCAGCTGATGCATGTAACATACTAAAAGTAAGATATAGTCAAGGACAATCCCCCCTAAGGTTCCAAATTGGCCAATTTATATCAAGGAGAAATGTCAGTTTCTGATTATTACATCAAACTAAAAGCTATATGGGATAGCCTGCAAGATATAAGTAAAAAGAAAAGATGCACTTGTGGGGTGTGCACTTGTGGGGGCAATTCAAATATGGGAAGAAGAAAATGAACAAGACAAGGTAGTAAAATTTCTTCTTGGCTTTAATGAAAAATTCTTAAATGTGAGAGATACTAACTGGGAAAGAGATTCCCAATATGGATTCAGCTTATTCAACTGTTATAACAGATGAAAAACAAAAGGGGGTAACCTTTTTATGAAACATAATTCTGATATTTCCATTGGCCAAATGGATACTGCCATGGCTGTTAAGAGGACTTCTGTTTTTAGAAGTGAACCTTTTAATTCAGACAAGTATAAAATCAGTAAGAAAGGCTTAAAACTCAACTTAAAGGTCAGATGTGACCATTGCTGGTTTTATGGTCACACTAGGGACACATGCTACCACATTAATGGGTATCCTGATACAATCAAGGGTTTTAATGTTTTCAATACTAAGAAGGTTAAAACAGAGCATGCAAGTTCAGCAACCACTCATTCCATCACTGATGAAGAATATAAGATAATGCAGAATTTGTTTCTGAAAAATTCAGGTATTTTTTTTTTAAATAAATTAGCTTGTAATGTTTATTCTTCATATAATTGCCAATGGATTTGTGATAGTGGTGCTTCACAGCACATGAATGAAAATAAGTCACTCTTTAGCAACTTAAGAACTTCTAAAAAAATTAGAAGAGTCTCAATACCTGATGGGAGTTGCTTTTTAATAAAACAAATTGGAGAAATCATACTTTCTTCAACAATAACCCTTAAAAATGTCTATTATATTCCTGATTTTAAACTGAATTTAATTTCCTTATATAGGATTATAAAAGATATGGGTATATCGATACTTTTAAATGAGTCACAATGTTTTTTTTTCCAGGATCCTCACAACAAGGATCTGATTGGACTAGGTAACATAAACAATGGAGTTTATATCTTTGATAGAGAAGCTATCTGTGGAGCCACTCAAGATATAAAGCTATGGCATGCTAAGATGGGGCACATGTCATATAATAAACTAAAATTGTTAGCTAATAACTCTTGTAATAGCATAAATTTTGCAAAAAATTCTGAACTTAATAAAGATGTTTTTTTCACTCTGTGATGTATGTCCCCTTGCTAAACAACAAAAACTAAAATATCCTAAGAGTGCATCCCAAAGTGAAAATCTATTTGATCTAATACATGTTGATATATGGGGCAAATTTCCAATATCAACACACGATCAAAAATCTTATTTTCTAACTATAGTAGAAGATAAAAGTAGAACAACTTGGGTTTATTTAATGAAAGATAAAACCCAAGTACTAGATATAATCATTTAAAATGGTTAAAACCCAATTTAATAGCAATATCAAAATTTTAAGAAGTGATAATGGTTTAGAGTTCACTTCTTCTAAACTCAACACATTGTTGAAGGAAAATGATATGATTCACCAATTCTCTCGCCTATATTCTCCTCAACAAAATAGCAAAGTTGAGAGAAAACACAAGGATCTTCTAAACATTGCTAGAGCAATTAAATTGCATGCTGCCCTCCCAATTAAATATTGGGGATTTTGTGTTTTAGGGACTGCTCACATAATAAATAGAACCTGTTTTAAATCATTAAACAACAAGACACCTTTTGAAATCCTAAATAATGAAAAACTCAATATCATACTAACAAAGACTATTGGATGTCTTTGTTATTATGATAATACTAACAGAGGACACAAATTCTCTGTAAGAGCAAAAAGAGGGGTTTTTTTAAGGTACCCACAGGGTACCAAGGGATACATAATCCTAGATATTGAGCTTCAAAAGCTCATTATAAGTAGAAATGTTGTCTTTAAGGAAATAATATTTCCTTTTAGATCAATTAAAGAAAAAAAATTAAAAAACAATCAAAACAAAAGTACTTTTGATGATTTCATCTCAAGTATATATAAAAATTGGGTGAGCATCCAGTGCGTCGAACACTGTTTGCGCTATCTGCGCCAAACGTGTGCCGAGCGTTGGATTTGCTTCACCTGAATTTGTTTTGCTCATAACCCTACATACAATCTTGTCATAGATTGTTTTGTTTTTGTACTTCAGTTGCCTATGTGGATGGTTTTACTGTAATAAAATTGAAGTTGTACTACGTAGGTGCATGCTAGGATATTATAGGTCTTTTTAATGTACTGGCTATTGTCATTATGAATTGGTAAGGAAATCTTTGAATCGAATCCCCTTGGATGTGTATATCCTGTCGCCTGTCACGTATTCATTTTGTTGTTCTTCGCCTTCGTTGTTCAAAGTATAATAGTTCTTGTTAGTGTCAGTGATCTAGGATGTCGTCTCTTATAAATTTCATTTTCCATTTTGTTTTTCTTGTCCCGTCTTCGTCCCGTCATCTATTTCGTAAAAACCAGTTAGGGTTTCATCGTTTTCTGAAGATCAATCGTCTGCCTTGGCTTAGAACAAGTTAGTTTTTAATTTTTTTGATATTGTACTATGAAAATGATATATATTCCCATTTAGTAGTTCTATTATAACTACCCTAACCCATTTTTGCCAAAATCCCTTTCGTTCTCTTGGTAGCAAATCCAGATTCCCGTAAATGTCGATTCTCCATACTCCAAGTTCATTAACTCCATGTTCCACCGTTCTGCTCCCGGCAAGAGTCGTTCAGACGTTGAATCTAAATCTCGAGGATCTGGGTCCGCCCAGAAGGTTTCCCGTCACATTTGTTCTCAACCACGGTCAGATCTCCTTTCTTTATCTCCTTTAATTATCTTGTTTAGTAATTTTTTTTAATCCTGGTTAATTCTTTTTTGCGTGCAGACAAAGTAATGTCAAGGAACAGTTCTAACTTAAACACAATGTCGCCAAAGAAAAGTCTCCGACATCAGAGTCATCCTGCAGCCATGAACACCCACTACAAACTCCGGTTGCCTCATGAGTGGAGCTACTAACTGTCACATTATCTACATTGTCAATTCGCGTTCGTGAAACCGCTTAGCTAACCCCAACCGACCAGATTCGGAAGCGGGAGCCTTGACAAGTTTGTAGAACCAGAAAAATAAGGCAGCAGTCGCAGGAATATTCAAACTCCAACAGATGTTGGAGAATCCTCTCAGATATATGAAAAAAGCTGGCTGCATCTGTGACAGCGACACGCCAGCTTGGAGCAACACTTCACTCATCAGCATAGGGATGGGTAGCACGGAGAAGTGTCTGAAATAAAATCGGGGAATCGCTTGAAACCCCGCAGGGGGAAGGTTGGCAGGTTGGTATTGCGTCTGTACCACCATCTCTCTATTATCATGTCAACACTAGTCTACAATATTTTTTCTCATATCGATTTTTCAAATATTTTGATGGCGATTAGTGGTTAAAATGCTTCTAGATATTGGAGACAACCAAATATTCATCGGCAGATTATACGGATTTCTACAATGTTAGATAATCTACCGCCTCCACCATCATTTTTTTGGCAGTGTTTTATAAATTTTGACATCCACATTCCATTAAATCTGCTGAACCTCCATCTAATTTTTTTCAAACCATTATACCACCATCTCATCATGAATGTGTTAGTTAGATGATTTTTATGCATTCTCACCTTCAGCTTACTATACCTTCTATTGATGTTTTTCATGAGGTGTTGCATACTTTTCGAACTTTGAATCTTAATTTATTTATGACAATTTTTAATCGTGCTACGTAGATGATGATTAATATGGTTTTTTTTTTGTGATTCCATTTATGGGCCAGTGATATGGATCTGAACCATGTTCGATCCGAAATGACTATTATCCATTGTGTCACTATAGTCCGATATATAGAGATATGTGTAACTATTAAGAAAACCATGGTACTATTGAATTAAAATTTTGGTTTAGTAAAATGTGAGTGGTCGACAATTTGTTGTTCAATAATTTCACTATAATTTTTTTCACTGTTGCAGGACTACGCTTTATTTCATCAGGATCCAGTTAGTAGTTGTTGATTTATTGATTTTAATTTTTTCTTAATATTGTCTTTACTTTTTGTACTATCTTCTTAATATGGGACTAGGTAATAGTAAACCTTCATCTACTAAAACACCTAGTTCTTCACATGTTTCTGAACCAACAATTGTCGATGACCCTCATAGTCGATCCCCAAAAAATCCTTCAACTCACAACGGCATTATAGGCTCTTCAGTTATTCATAAATCTGATGAAAATTTGGAGGTCGCTTCACTCTTTAAGAATCAGCCAGACCAAGGTTCATTCTCGAATGAAAAAACAGATATTCTGTCATCATCTATTTTGCAAACTAATCTAGAGTACATTAAGAAATCAGCCAAAAATGTTATACAGTCTAAGGTCGCCCCGACCGCAGTCGTTGCCCCTAAGCAATTTGTTAATGATCTAGAACTATTTGACCTTTCTTTTGGAAACTAGAATGCTACTACTAAGTGTTCTGAAGACCATACAATTTCCGAGAATGTAGAAGATGTCGATTGTGAAACAGTTAAATTTATACCTAGTTCGAATACCCCTGGTACCCTTCCTAAATCTGTTGTGTTACGAACACTACGATCGGGTAAAGTATTAATTTCAAGTGATAGATCAATAGGAAATTCTCATTGGGTATCTAGGAGCGGGCTTCGTATTCAACAACAAAAAACTTCGTCGGTCGGAAGATTGTTGCCCATAAGGCTAGAATTGTAAGATCTACTACAACGTCTTCCATTGTTTGTGTGGAAAGAGGTCATGGTTTGTATATTTTTTCTGATACTTATTATTTTCTATATTGATCAAGTGAATAAATGAAATTACTATGGATGAATTCTGCAAACAGATATGGACAGTCCAAAGGATGATAACATGATTGTTGATGATTTGCCGGATGACATGCCTCTGAGTGCTTTCATCAGCAAGAAGAGGAGTAAGGTCGAGGATCCGAAAATAGGTATTGATTTAATTTTGTTTAAATCATATTTTGCATTACCTTAAATTCTTCCTATATTATTAGTCTTAAAGAAGAAGAAGAAGAGACGAATTGAAGATTTTGATGACTTATTTGATAAACCGCAAGTTGAATTCCCTACCACATTCATAAGAGGGGCTGCAAATATTAAGTTGCTTGTTAGTTCCGTACGAAATCTGTAATGTTAATCATGTGTAGAAATTGAATTTCTGCGATCGTAATATTTATGCCATCAAATGCTTCAAAGTAGGTGTTGTCACTACAAGAAATCCGACCTTGTATGGCGGGCTTTAGATGGCGGAAATCCGCCATCTAAAGTGATATCGGC